>RCUC01118704.1:0-10909 GCA_003697995.1 Taxidea taxus jeffersonii
TAGAGTTCCTAACCCCAGTCTGCCTGCTGGGGCTCTCCAACCATGGAAAAGAAGGCAGGAAACAAATGGAAGGGGCAGGTGTTGTGTATAGGGACTAACTTCACCCTGTCTGGCTTCTTCCCATTTTTAACTGTGTCTGCCGGTTTTCCATTTTTAAACCTGCCTGACCCCATTCATCTATGCAACCTTCCTCCCTGACAGGTCCTGAAAAACATGCTCTGAAATATGAACACATAGATCTTGGTCCAGAGCAGTGCAATTCAAGAAGCAGGGCCCAGCCCTTGCTGCCCTACAGAGTAGGCAACTGGTGTGATTGCAGGGGATTAGAATCATGAGTCCTTGCCTCAAAAAGGCATTACCTCTCTTCTCTTCATTGACAGATGAAAAGCCCAGCTCTATATGACCAGGGATGAGGCTACAAAAGCAAATACATCCAAGAGAACTAAATATTGGCTCCAATTCACACTAGTGTGTAAATGACTGCTAGCAGATCCTTTCCTGATGAGGGGAGCACCGAAGGGAGGGGGAGGTCTCCTTACAAAGGAAGAGAAAGAGCAGCCAGACTCAAAGTTTTGAGGTGCTTCTCCTGGTGGAGAAAGCAGCGGACCGGAGTCAAAACTAAGAATTCTAGTCCCAGCTATGCCTATAGTTCACCCGGTGATTTTAGGAATGTTGATCTACCTCTTAGAGCCTCAATTTACAAATTTATAAAATGGGTTAATTGAACAGGCCTATCTCTAAAGTCCCGTCAAGGTTTGACAAACTGCTATTCGATTATTTCAGTTTTGCCTCCAGCCTACTCCATTCATATCCTTAACGCAGCCGGGGACATATAACAACTATTTGTCATGATCAGGCCTAAAAATTCCCATTGTCCAAACCACAAGTCAAACAATGCCTTCCAGGTAGAGTCAGAAATCAAGGTCATCATGACCTTGAGAATCACAATGAGAACTAGGAGACTGAATCTCGATGTACTTACAACCCTTTGGAATAACGGGAGTGGAGGCTCCATCAGCCAGGAAATGAGACCCCGCCATGGCACATATGAAGTAACGATTACCCCTCAGATCTGCAGAGCAATTTACCACCAACCGTCTTCTTTCCTGCCCGTTGTCTAATTTGATCCTCTCCAGAACTGCATAGTGCACAGGGCGAGAATCATTGCACCATTTTATCGATTTATAAACCCAGTCTCTGGCATGGAAGTGGCAGCCAGGACTCAGATCACGTGATTCATCTCCTTCCATGCAGCCCGCCTCCCACTCCACCACCATCCCACTGCTTCCTGCTTTTTCTGTTTTTCCCCTCTGGTTCCAGATCCAAAAGGGAGCTCGTAAAAGGCAAATTCTGGAGAGAGACCCACGGAAGATGTGAAGACAGAGGAACTCCGGTACCCCAACAAGTTCTGTCTCCCCTTCCCTCACGCCACCCAGGGCTGGGGAGCCAGAAACCAACCCGCCACCTCCTGCTTCTTGCTGCCTGGGGCTGGCTCAGCTCATGTCCCCATGACCTGGGCTAGCTGGCGGCATCAGGCAGCAAGGTGCTTCCCTCTCCTGCAGCGCGATCTCAAGTGAGCTCTGCCCAGCCAAGGCCAGGTTTACTCGGGGATAATTGCAAAGCAGGAGGCTCTTGCCCATGACTAATCAAGCAAGTAAGACAGAGGTAAGAACAAACCCAACCAGGAAAGGGGGTGGGGGTGGCCGGGAGAAAGAGAGAAAGAAAACTCAAGAGAGAGAAAGAAAGAAAGCCGCTTTAATAATAGGGTAATTGCCCTGTTTAGGATTACAATCTGCCAGCATTTCACTAAACTTTATGACACATGATGACAAGTTAATAAGCCAGATACTTCACTGTGTGCGTTAAACAGATGCCCCAGCCTCCTTGTGCAGGGAGGTAACCCCACAGCACACACACCACCCCAACACACACACAAAACAACGAGGTGTGGGGGAAGGGGGCCAAGAAGGTGGGGAAACTGGTTATTTCTGTTGTCAAAATGGCCCCAGCAATAAATCACCATTAATAATACTGTCATCTATCAAAGAGGAGCTCTGGTTGCCAAGGCCTTTGAAGTGGCAGCACCTATAATTTCCCACCTATAAAAGGTACCTTTGTGCATATGTCATGCTGGAAGCTGGCAGAGCAAGAAGCCGGGCAGTTCCTAACTTCCCCACGCCCAGCCCCACAGGGAGCCCATGAAGCTCCCCACTCACTCCTGCTCCGCCGTCGCCTGGGGGCCAGGCCTGTCTCCACTCACTCAGCCACAGGTCTGAAAGGCAGACAGGCTGCCAGGCCTCCAGCTGCCAGCAGGACTGGCAGGCAAGGGGGGGGTGGAGGGGGGCAGGGAAAGGGCTCATGTCCAGGCAGATCCGGGAGCTTCCAGCCCCACCTACAGTCTAGCCTTTTGGGTGACTGAGGAGTGACATCCACCAGCTTCCCGGCAGGACCGACTCCCAAGAAGGAAGATCTGGGTGAGCCTGAGGGCTAAGGCAGTGCCCCTCACAGGCTGGACCCTGTCATCAGAGTCACCAGAGGAATGGCCCCCGAGGGCTTCCCCAGACATAACTAGATAAGACTCTCTGTGGGGGGGTCTGGGCATGGATGCGGCATCTTTAACAGGTTCCCCTAGAAGGGTGTCTCAGATACACACAGGTGGGAGAAGCACTGGTCCATAGGCCCTTCCCCTCCGCCAGAGAGGAACTGGGGAGCCTTGGAAGGGCAACCATTGCTGCTACTCCAGGTCTCAGGAGGAAGATGGCAGAACCCGAGTTAGTCAGCCATGGCTGCCGGAACCAGGTACCACAGGTGGAGTGGCTTGAACAACTGAGATGTCTCACAGTTCCGGAGCCTAGAAGTCCAGGAGCAAAGTGCCAATGGGGCTGTTTCCTCTGAGACTCTGGGCTTGGCTTAGAGATGGCTGTCTTCGCCCCCCACGTCTTCACATGATCTGTCCTGGGGACCCGTCTGGGCCCAATTTTTCTCTTCTTACAAGGACATAAATCAAACTGGATTAGGGCCCACCTTCATGACCGCATTTTCACTTAATCCCCTCTTTAAAGATACTGTCTCCAAATACAGAGTCCTGAGGTACCAGGGGTTAGGAATTGGACAGATGAATTTGGCAGGGAAGGGGGGAGGGATGCAATCCAACGCATAACAGAGCCCTAAAACTCAACATAGAGATGAGCCCCCCAGACTGGAACAAAGACCCTAAAAGAGCCGCCAATCCACTGGCAACATCTGAAACTGAGATAAATCTTCTGAATTGATTGAACCCAGCCTTCTCACGTCCTCCTTCACCTTGCAGGTGACTTGTCCCTAGATTTCAATAGACCCCGCATGTCCATATCTTATGCAAGGGGGAAAAAATCCTAGAGTGAGGTCCGCTTCAATGTGACTTAGACCAAGACCTCAAGGTGTCTCCAAATGTGGACACTTACAGGCACCTGGTTGGCTCAGTCTGTTGAGCATCTGACTCTTGGTTTCAGCTCCGGTCCTGATCTCAGGGTTGTGAGATCGAGCCCTGCAACTGGCTCTATTCTGGGCATGGAGCCTGCTTAAGATTGTCTCTCCCAGGGCGCCTGGGTGGCTCAGTGGGTTAAAGCCACTGCCTTTGGCTCGGGTCATGATCCTAGGGTCGTGGGATCGAGCCCCGCATCTGCCTCTCTGCTCTGCGGACAGCCTGCTTCCTCCTCTCTCTCTCTGCCTCTCTGCCTACTTGTGATCTCTGTCTATCAAATAAATAAATAAAATCTTTAAAAAAAAAAATTGTCTCTCCCTCGGGGCGCCTGGGTGGCTCAGTGGGTTAAAGCCTCTGCCTTCGGCTCAGGTCATGATCCCGGGGTCCTGGGATCAAGCTATGCATTGGGCCCTCTGCTCAGGAGGGAGCCTGCTTCCCCCTCTCTCTCTGCCTGCCTCTCTGCTTACTTGTGATCTCTGCCTGTCGGATAAATAAATAAAATCTTTAAAAAAAAAAATATTGTCTCTCCCCCAAAGTTGGCAAGGCCTATTGGATCAAAGTTTGTTTGGGTGGCCCCAGCAAACATTTGCTTGCTAAGCATTTATTCTTTCTGAAGTTTTTCCTATGAATTCCCTTCCTTCCCTTTAAAGCCCCAGACACCTAACTTCTTCTCCTCAGTCCAGAATAACATACATACTTCATTTTGCCTGACTGTCTTTGGAAGTTCTCATGTTTATGCTAATTCCCTATGCATATGTAATTAAATTTGACTTTCTCCCATTAAAAAAAAAAGATCTCTCTCCTTCTCCTTCTGCACCCCTCACCCTCTCTGTCCCCCTCTAATAAACAAACAAGTTAATTAATTCATTCATTTAATTAAAAAATAAAGGTGGACATTTACTGAGCACATACTATGAGCCCAGCACCGCTGTAGGAACTGACATCATTTCCAACCACCTATGAGATTAACTACAAACAAGATGCTCAATTGGCCAAGGTCAACAGTTACAACAGCCCAGCCTGGCCCGGCCCCCAAGTCTTCCCCACTCCAAATCCCAGTCTTCGTCCCTCTTGCTTCTCTACATCCTCTTCCCATGCGTAGCCCCTGGATTGTCACCAGGGGGCTGCCACCTTGGAGGACCTGCTGAGCTGCTAGGAGTTAAGTGCCGGACTTTGAACATTTTATAGGGGATTTAAAGCTACTTTTATCTGCAGGACAGTTTCCTGAAATCGTGGCGCTATATGTTTATGTGCTTTACATAAGTGCAGATGTAGTTGATCGACACCAACGCTTGCTGTGCATTTGTTTTGTGAAGCAGCTGGAGCTTGAGTTCCTGGGAACCGCACACCAGACCAGGGCCGCCCTGCGCCCATGGCTCCCCATTCCACTCTTGGTCCCTTTCTTTCTCCGCGCCTCATTTTCCACATGAATAAATGGGAAGTCTTAAGCTAAGTTATTTCTATAACCCCTTCCTTCACTAGCACTTCTGACTCCTCGGGAAGCCCTCGAGAGGAGACGGAATGGTGACAGTCTGCCCTAATGGCTCTTCTGCTCTTTCCTGAAGATCTAAAATAATTAATGCCAAAGTCTCCCTGTGGCCAGAGGCAAAGTGAGGCACTTCAGAGCCTCCCACGTATCAGTACAAGAAGCTCCTAGAGCTGCCATCACCAGGATGAGAAAGTCTGTCCAGGTTGGGACACCCTTGCCGGCGCCCCAGCCCCACCACCCCAATCCAGCTCTGCCTGAGACCCCTCAGCTTCCTTCAACTTCTGCACCAGCCCTGCATTTCCTTAGTCACACGGTCCCTGAGGGGTCTCTGAAAACCCACAGACTCTGGCTCCATGAGCGCTGAGCAAGCCCCTCATCCTTCTGAGCCTCAGTTTCTTCTTCTTTAAAATAGAGGTTTGGGCCCCAAAGTTCTTAGGGCGCTTTTGGCCCTGAGTCTGTCTCCCCCACCCCCAAATTTCCTCTCATGAAGGAACCCATAAGGCATCTCACAACCACACGGGTGATAGCACACAGCAGTCCTCACACACATACACACCCTCACACTCACACACACACTCACACACACAGGGGCTGCTTCTGTCCCCCTCCCCCTTGCTCCCTTTCCACTGCTCTGCCCTCTCTCCCCCACCACAAACAAGCTCTTCTTGGCTTCCAGAAGCAGCTCCCAGGAATGGAATGGCCCAGCACTGGCTCCTGAGAGGACAGCTTCTTGGCAGAGATGGGGGTGGGTGGGGTAAAGCAAATTTTTTCCTTTGAGGCCCAAAGGGCTGTCAACCCTCTTCAGCTGCCCTGAGGCCTGACAGCCACAGAGCAAGATTTACGACCTGGGCAGCTTTGATCCAGGCCTCTGATAAACATCAGGCCCAGTTCAATGGGAATGCAGCCTCCCAGAGAAGCAGAGCCCAGAAGGGGGTGCCCAGGGACAGATGGGACCTCAAAGTCCTGTCACCAAGCAGAGCCCCTCCCCCCCCCCTCCCCCGCTCTGGGGAGAAGGATATAGCCCCTGTGGGGTTGGGGGTCTCTGCAGCCACAACCAACATTGCAAAGAGCCTGTCAGAGGCTCAACCAGGAAGCGGGGGAGGCGCTGGCCTGGGCCTCCAAATTTCCCTCACACTTGCTCACCTGTTCTTCCACACACGTTACCTGTGCTCCTCCAAACATAAATAGGCCAGGGAGAGAGAACGAACCTGGTAAGATTTGAACTGAGGCAAGTTTGGCCCAGCAGGCCCTGTGGGCTTTGTTGTTCCCGTTCTTGCTGTCGATACTGTTGTTCTTAGTGATGATGGGGGTAGTGAGCAGCTGGGTCGTGTTTCACCCCAGCCTCCCTTCAGAAAGGACAGGAGGCCAGGACAACCTGCACGTGGTCTCAGAAACCCCTTGGCTCTTCCCCTTGCCCTGGACCTGGCCCCTCAGCGGGGCAGGGAATCCATACACCCTCAAGGGACACCCTCAGCTTTGCCAATGAAAGTAAGCTCCCTGCAACAGAGCCACGTCCAAGTCTCTAGAGGAGCCACAGAGTGTCATCTGTCATCTGGACACTACTCAGACTTCAAGTGTCAGCCCCTCCACGAGACCGTCCCCATCCGGGAAGCGGCCTCTGCCGCTCAGCACCCTAGAGGAGCGTTGACAAAGCTGGTGGGGCCTCTGGGGACCGCAAGTGACCCAGGCGTCGTCAGGAGACACCCGGGGAGACTCGCTGCTCCTCCCCGTGCCCAACAAAGCAGGCTGCAGCCCGAGCACACAGGAATAAATACATATTTGCCGAGCACCAAATTGGGTGTAATGACCTGGCCTGTCTCACAGGGTCATCTTGAGAAATAGCTGATGTCAGACGATGAGTGTGAGCAGCTGTTCTCCATTTGCACTCAACAAGAGGAACGGCCCTTAAATTACAGCAGGAGGGATTAAGGTTAAACATTAAGAACAGCTTCCTGGAGAGGAGGGTCGTGAAACTCTGTAATGTGTTACCCAGGGACTGTGTAGACATTCCTTTTTCAATAAGACTTTAAAGCAGGAGGCTGGTGATCTGCCCAGTCAGTTTTATTAGGGACTTTATTAGGTCATCTGTCCCATCGTCCTGAAGACAAGGGCCTGGACTAAATACCCACCAAGCAAGACCTCTCTGGACACAGGACGGCCTCAACCGCTCCTAACAATCCAGAGTGTCATGGTTCTGAACCTCTTCTTGATGCCCCACAAGGTGAGAAGAGGATCCAGAGGCCACCCTCCAGGGCTTGCCCTCTGGGACTTACTCCCAGCGCTTACTCTGGCAGCAGTGGTCACCATTAACAATAAGGGGGAAATGGGGTGACTTCCGAACGCTCTGAGACCAAAACCGATATTTACCAGCCAGCACCAAGAGAAGCCCCTGTGCCCCCAGGGACAGAGAAGTCATAAAATCATAACATTTTACTGCCAGGGGAAAAATGTACCCACTTCACAGATGGGGAGACTGAGACCTAGAAATGGGCAGCGCCTTCACGCAATTTCTTTGAACCTAAGCTGGGGCTGGAAATACCTGGTGAGGAGTCTGGCTTTGTCACCAACCAGCAGTGTGAGCTCAAGCCTTCAGTAGTCTCATCTACAGGATGGGAATGTGGTAAACAGTAAATGGAACACACAGGGCGCCATCATTAATCCTAGAGCACTCAAAGAGCAGTCGAAGGTGACTGCTCTCACTATCATCACTCTCAATTTGTGATCCTTTCTGTGACTCCAGCTGCCTTTACTGTCGACCTCTGACCTGTAGGTGATTCTCCCAAGTTTCCAGATTAACAGAAAAATAAAATGTTTGATCTTTAAGACCAGGGAAGGTATGTAATTAGCTTTAGTCATCCTGTTACCCAAATCCGCTCATTCTGCCGATGAAGAGATAGAGGGTGCCCGCAGGCCCTCAGAGAAAGACAGGCGAGAACGTGCTAGAAGGGGTCGGGAGGGGAAGGAAACATGAGGGTAAGCTTGTGGACCTCCCAGTGCTTGCAAAGCCCGCCTGCTCCCTGGCCCTGGCTTTGAGTTTCGACTTGGAATTCTGGGTAGCTTCTTAGTAGCCTCCCTTCCATAGCCCCTGGTTACCTGATCCAGGGGTCAGCACCCTGAGGGTCCCACAAAACTACTGGCTGACTTGATGAACCCAGTGTGGGGTTGGCTGACACCAGAGTGGGCAGGAGGTGTGCCAAGGTTGGGCCTCCTGAGCCCTTCCCTCTGGAGCCCTTCTGCCTCTGACCTGCCCCAGCCCCCACCCTAATCCCCTTCCTTCCCACTCCTCTCTCAGACCCACCCTAAGATCCATCTCCACCCAAGGCAAGAGCCACTAAAAGACACACAGGACATCTGGTGAGCTACTCTTGTTTGCAAATCTCCATGTAAGCAAATATGTGATTTGATCACCCACAAAGCATCCTGCTAGAGAGTTATCATCACCCACCTTTCAAGATAACACACAGGGTCAGAGAGGTTCACCAAGTGGTCCTGATCACACAAGGAGCAAAAGCAGCAAATCTAGGGATTAAGCCCCAGCCTTCAGGTTCTGAAGCCAGGCCTCCTTTCCCGGGGCAGCTGTTCCCAGCTCAGACCTGGGTCTCCACATCACGTCCTTCTTTCTGAATGCTTCTAACATGGCTTACCACTTTCGATGCCAAAGCCTTCACCTTGCCCTGGGACGGAGTCCCCGTCTTGGTGAAATCCCATGTCCTCTATTCCCCAGGTCCTGGAGGAGTTCCATGATGAATAACAAACACCCCCGCAGTCACTCGCCTGTCAGGACATTCAGGTTTTCAGATTCACTGGGAGCCTCCTGCCTTTCTGGAAGGTCTGCCTCCTCCCTCTGTTACCTGGATGTTATCACACCTGCCACCAGCCACGTGCTTCGGGTTATCTGCTGTGCCCAAATGATGGGACCCCTCCCAAAACCCACTCATCCCAGAATGCTTTGCTTGCCTGCTGTTGACTTTTGCCAGATGCCCCCCAGCCATGCCCAGACTAAGCTACTGAAGCCAGGCCTCCTGGAAATGCCCCAGAAAGAACCGTGGTAGCCAGAGCAGGTAGAAGAACAGAATCTGGAGTCAGAGGGACTAGCTGGGAGTTCTTGGGCAAGTCCCTTCCCTGTGCTCGGGCTCCTGTCCATAAAACAGAAATGGGAGTACCAACCTGGGAGGGTTATCATGAGAAGTAAAGACACACTGGTGTCGGTAAGCTGTTAGAAGGGAGCCTGCCCCCCCCCCCCCATTAGAACAGCATGAACACTACAAACAAAAGCAAATGCCTAGAGCCTGAACTTTTAAAGTCACAGACCAGGGTCCCAGCCCCAGGCTTGAGGAATCTCAAGGCTGGAAGGAGCCATCTCCCTTCCAATGACAAGGGTCCTTATGACCATGGCACCCAAGGGTGAAATCAACCTTTGGAATAACCATAAAGACAGGGAGCTCACCACCTTACTGCAGACCCTCCCAGCACTGAGCAATTTCAACTTGATTTTTTTGTTTTGTTTTGTTTTCAGCCTGCGCTAAAAGCAGCCCGCCTAGGGCTTCTACCCACTGGCCTGATCCGGGAGCCTGCTCCCTTCCACGTGACAGCCCGGCCTCACATTCCCTTCTCACTCACACACCCCCACCCCCACTCTGGGCACCCTCAGCTGTGCACCTTGATTTACGGGCCGTTCCCAGGCTGGCAGGTAATGCTAACCAGCCTGGCGCAGTCTTGCCTGCCTCCCACACTTTTCCTCTCCGGAGCCCCCGGGCAGCATACTAGCGCGCGCACCGGTGTTGACGACTCTGGGGGCAGCTCAGCCAGGCACCGTGTGGCCCAGAGCCAAGTGGGTGGTGCCCAGAGACAAAGTAGAGAGTGTGGGTTCTGAGAAAAGCCTCCAGACACATGTCCAAAGACAGGCAAGGCAGAGGCCTTTCCAAAATCTGCCTTAACGGAGGCAGAATAGACAGGTGGGGGCCTCCGGGAGGCACCAGAAGATCTCCCGCTTCTTTTTAAGGTCTCGCACTGTGGGCTGCTTCTATTCCTTTATCCAACGTAAAAACTCAAGGGAGGGTTCGTGTGAAGTCTGCTGTACTTGGGTGCCGATGAAACTGACGCTGCAGGAGAGTATGTGACATGATGGGGAGCCTGGGGAGAGAGAATATTCTGGAAAACGAAGGAAAGGGCAAAGTTTTCTACCTCTCAGCCTGCCCAGAGTGAAAGGAGATAAATAATATTTATTTTTGGACCTACCATGTGCTAGGCACTGCCCTTCAAGCATGGACGTTAAGTGAATACGTGTAATCTCTGTAGCAACACGAGCCGTCCATACCCTTCACCTTTTGCAAAGAAGGAAGTCAAGACTCAGCGTGGTCAAACAGCACGTGTAAGTCACACAGCTAATAGGAGGCAGAGCCAGAAATCAGACTCGAGTCTGACTCACGGCTAAGCCCTTCTAACTTCCCACGGTGTGACCAGACCACACTGCCTCCCCGGTGTTACCCGAGCGCCAGGAGCCTCCGTGTCAGGCTAAACAAAGATCCTCTCCTTCCTTCTCTCGCTCTCTTTCTCTCCCCTGTCTCTCTCTGTCTCTCCCTGTCTCTCTCTCTCTTTCTTTCTCACACACACACATACGCACACACCTGCGGGCACACGCATAGACTCATAGGGCCCCAAAGCCTGGGAAGTGGGACTCGGAACCAGAACCCGGTTCAGCTCCCAGCTCAGCCTCTTCAGGGCTCGTGACCCCCCTGACCTTCAGCTTCTGTGTCTGTCCAATGAGGATAAGAGCGCCTGCCTCCCAGGATCTGTGGGATGATAAAATGAGTTACTATTTGAAACACACTTAGAACAGTGACTGAGCGTGTGTCGCACACATGCGAGCCCAGCAAGGGGCCCAGAGAGGCCGAGAGAGGTCAAGCTGGGGATAATCCATGTCTCCGAGTTCCCATCTCAAAATAGGAAGGTGGCTC
>RCUC01118705.1:0-48733 GCA_003697995.1 Taxidea taxus jeffersonii
AAAAAAAAAAAGGGAGATGTGCAGATTTACTATTCTTAGAAAAAATTAGAAACCGATTGAGCAAAATTGAGCAAAAAAGAAAATAAAGAGGACACACTTATTTAGTATCATGATTAACAGTGATAACAGCAGTGAACATTTCACAAGTTGCTTCTATTATTTTGACATATTTAAAGAACAGACAAAGCAATTTTCATATAGTAAGCAAATTTTTTTCTATATTTAAATATGATGATGAACATGAATTCATAATATAACCTGTCTCAGAAAAATATGAAGGCACAGGTAAAGCAGTGATGCTAGTAAATAGCAAAGAATAAATAAAATACTGTTTCTCTCAAGATCATGGTCACTGCTTCATTTTGTATACAGGAAGCTCCTTAGGATAAATATAGACATCAAATACATTTTGAAGTAGTTCTTGATTCCTTCTAGAGGAAGTTTCTGTGACTAATATATTTATAAATTTGACCAAGTACCATCACTGATTTCATTTAATTTAGTGCTGTAAAATCTGTTCAATCTTTAAAACCTACCCAAAGATAGCTTTCTTAAATTAAATTAATTGCACATTTATTCTTAATTGTATAACCAATGAAATAGCCACTGAATTCTATTCAAGTAACTTAGTTATTAATTCATGAGTGCATTCCCAATAATGCAGTAATACTGGCTCTCTTTTAACCTATAAGACTATATCTTAGGTTGATTGATTGGTTTTATAAAAGGGGAAGAAATCAGAGAGGGAGAAAAACCATGAGAGACTCTGGATTCTGTGAAACAAACTGAGGGTCATGGGGCAGGGGGGTAGGGGGGAAGTGAGGTAACCGGATGATGGGTATTAGGAGGGCACATGTTATGATGAGCACTGGGTGTTATATGCAACTAATGGATTGTTGAACAATACATAAAAAACTAATGATGTACAATATGCTGGCTAACTGAACATAATAAAAAAATAAACAAAAGAAAAATATCTAAAGTAAAATCCATAAAAATAGAAAAAAACAAAACCCTAATACTGAAGTTTATGCTTTCCTATAAGCTTCTACAATGAATCTTTAAAGACAAATGGAATCATTTAAATAATTTTCCTTTCAGATACAGACACATAAACACACAATCATGCTTATTTCTGTGTATCTGAATCCCAACATTGTGTGTGTGTGTGTGTGTGTGTGTGTGTGTGTGTATTCTGCAACTTGAATATCTGAGGTACCAAAACAATTGAACAAACATCACTCACATACAAATTAACTTACATCATCCTATTGAAACTCACTATAAAGGTGCCAAATTATATATATAATAACTATATTTTGGGCTTTAAAGCAAATCATGTATTACCCACTTTTGCATATTCAGCATCTATCATAAACCTGCACAGAAAGTATATGCTCAATAAATGCTTGCTAAAATAACTAAATGAACAGCTTTCAGAATTTTAGAAACATTTTGGATTAATTCAGTATCAGTTATAGAATACTAATTTTCACAGTGTTAGAGGAGAGGAATTAACTTCATTCTCCTGCATTAAGATGAAAAAAAAGTCTTGTAAATAATACTCTTCTCAGATTGAAAACTTGAAAACTCATTGATTCTTCAAGTGCCTAATGTAACAGTGCATTTGATGTCAAAGTCCTACATCAGCTGAGGGGGAGTTACAATATGCATGAGTTTCTCTTAAGCCTTGTTCATAGACTGAAACTCAGCTCTTTTCCAAGGGCCATTCAGCCCCTTATCTAGCCTCACTGTAGTTTTTTTTTTTTTTTAATATTTATTTATTTGATAGAGATCACAAGTAGGCAGAGAGGCAGGCAGAGAGAAAGGGGAGGGGGGAAGCAGGCTCCCTACTGAGCAGAGAGCCCGATGTGGGGCTCGATCCCAGGACCCTGGGATCATGACCCGAGCTGAAGGCAGAGGCTTTAACCCACTGAGCCACCCAGGCGCCCCCTCACTGTAGTTTTTTAGAAAGGTTTTTATGATTGTATTGTTTTCCCTCTGCAGTCGATAAGGGCAAAAATATTAGTTACTAAAGCAATATGCAGTGTATAATAATGTAGTTGTGCATAGAGAGCTTTTTAAAGAGGATTATTTGAAATTTAAATTATATTTAATGCAAATATCTAAATCTAGTTCACTTTTGTTATTTGCTTCCTTCCATCTCCTGACATTTCCATTCTAAACCATGGAGATGAGAGAAGCAATTATTGAAGAACAATTCCCTAGATTCATTGGTTTGTTAAGTTTCTTCCTTACTTCAACAGGTTTGTTTTTCTAGGCAGGAATCAGGGTACCCAGAGGGGTACTGTATTAGTATACCACAGAAGTTGTTGGTAATTCAGAAATGCTCTAACAATGACTTCTTGCATCTCAATCTGTTGTGTGGGTAGAGTCCATGGTCAAGTTGGTTATTAAATTTTTATTATTTCATGATTCCTAAGTAGTGGATTGGGATATATTCTCAACTTCACAGAGAAATAAGAGTACAGAACTTTATGAGAGAAAAAGAGACCAGAAGAAGGGGAAGATATAGGAAGGGAAGGGAAGAAAAGAGAATATCTTAAAGGAAATATGTAAACTGTAGGATCCTGTGACCGAATCTACTCAAAAGGCAAAAACATATCAATGGGCTAAACCTCCAATGGAAGAAAAAAAGAAGAAAGATTTATTTTCACTCAGCATTAATAAAAAGGAACAGATTATATTTCGGTTAAATAAATACCATTAGGGAAATGAGGTATGCTTAGTTGCAGGTCATCTTCTAACTTTGAGAATAATTAGCAACTGTTATAACTGAAGGTATGCAGAAGATGGGCTGAGGTTTCAGCACTGGCAATAAGCAAAGACCAATTATGACCTAATACAGCTAGATAAGTGCTATGGAAGTGGATGCCTGGCCAGTAGGAAAGAAACATCTAGTCTAAAGGATGATCCTAAAAAGTCAAGCTGCTGAATATTGCATATAAAGGGAGACTTCTTTAGTGCTCCCTGGTGTCAGGAACCTTGTCTAAACAAGGTCTTTTTTTAATAACCCCTAACGAAGAACTTGGCACTGGTTATCAGTGCTGTTGAACTCAATCATATTAAAAAAAAAAAAAAGAGGGAGGGCATAAAAAATGTCTCAAATATACTCAAACATGTTTCTCCTTTTAATCCAAAATCCTCCACATTTTCACCTTTGCTGGGTGTAGGATTCTTTTCCTAAATTTATAACTAGGAAGAAGATGTCCACTTTAAAGCACATCTTCCGTTTTGTAAGAACTTTTACATTTCAATTAGTATTTCAAGGTGGCTATTGGACTTAACCCACTCTCTTATATACTTCACCAAAATAGTTGGATAGAGTCATGCAAATGAACTGGTTCCCAAAGTCCAGTTGCCATTTATTGGGTTGCGCTGCTCATCTACAGTTGTTCATCAGCTGAAAGGGGAAAAGACTGCCAAACAGAAGATCTTTAAGATCTTCACTATCCCGGCAAAGTACAGTATGATGGATGAGCAAAGATTTCATGGTCTGGAAGATTATTCTTTCTTCCATCCTCTGCATTGGACAGAAGGAATTGCTTAATTACCTGGAGAGTTAAAGGGGAATACCAGGCAATGTTTAGCTTCCTCCAGCTCTCTGGAAAATGAACTGGGCTGAATCCTAGACTGATTTATTTATTTACTTAGCATTTTTTAAAGTTTTTATTTAAATTCCAGTTAGTTAAGATACAGGGTAATATTCATTTCAGATGTACAATATGGCGATTCAACATTTGCCTACATCATCTGGTGCTCATTACAGCAAGTGTTCTCCTTAATCTGCATCACCTATTTATCCATCCCCCTAGCCCTCTCCCCCTCTGATAGCCATCAGTTTGTTCTCTATGATTAGGAGTCTGTTTCTTGGTTTACATCCCTCTCTCTCTCTCTTTTTCCCCTTTGTTTCTTAAATTCCATATATGAGTGAAATCATGTTATTTGTCTTTCTCTGTCTGACTTATTCCTTAGCACAATAATTTCTAGCTCCACTCATGTTGTTGCAAATGACAAAAGGTCATTATTTCCTTATGGCTGAGTAATATTCCATTATATGGATACACTGCCTCTTCTTTATCCATTCATTGGTCAGTGGACATTTGGGCTCTTTCCATAATTTGGCTGTTGTTGATCATGCTGCTATAAACACCAGGGTGCATGTGCCCCTTTGAATCACTATTTTTATAACCTTTGTGTAAATACCTACTAGTGGAATTGCAGGGTCATAGGGTAGTTCTCTTTTCAATTTTTTGAGGAACCTTCATACTATTTTCTGGAGTGGCTGCACCAGTTTGCATTCCCATCAACAGCGTATGATGGTTCCCTTTTCTCTGCATCCTCACCAACACCTGTTGTTTAGTGTGTTGTTGATTTTAGCCATTCCAACAGGCATGAGATGATATCTCATGGTAGTTTTGATTTATATTTCCCTGATGATCAGTGATATTGAATATCTTTTCATGTGTCTGTTAGCCAATTGTTCATGTCTTCAGCCCATTTTTAATTGGATTATTTATGTTTGGGTGTTGAATTTTCTAAGTTCCTTGTATATTTTGGATAGTAACCCTTTATCAGATATGTCATTTGCAAATATCTTCTCCCATTTCATACATTGCCTTTTCGTTTTGTTGATTGTTTCCTCCACTGTGAAGAAGTTTAGAGAGAAGAAGAAACATTTTCTTCCTCCCTTCCTCCCCTCTTTTCTTCTTTTCATTCTTCTTTTCTCTTTTATTAGCTTGGCAAGTGCACCCAGATATTTTGCCTAATTTCCAAGTGTCAAAATGCACTATATTTGTACCTATTTTTCTTTTCTAGTGACACTATGGCAACCACTATCATTTGGATAACTCACATGATTTCCCAGAGAGGCTATAGTCTAAGGGTCTTTAGGAAATTCAAAGGCACTTTCACATAATGGCACGAGAGCACTTATTTTAATAAAGGGCGTACTTAGCGTTAATTATGGATAGAAAATAATCTCAAATTTGAAGCAAATTGGCTTCTCTATTGAGTGTTCCAAGTTCACCAATTTACTCTTCTTCGTGTTGGTTTGCTCTAGTCTCTGCCATAAAGTTAATGGCAGTAACCCCACAGTTTCAGGAATAAGCCTAGGAAATGCCAAGAAAAAGTCCTGAAAACTTAGTTTTGTAGTAGCATATATAAGTCTTAAAATAGCTTGATTTTGGGATGCCTGGGTGGCTCAGTTGGTTAAGTGGCTGCCTTCAGCTCAGGTCATGATCCCAGCGTCCTGGGATCGAGTCCCACATCGGGCTCCTTGCTCCGCAGGGAGCCTGCTTCTCCCTCTGCCTCTGCCTGCCTCTCTGTCTGCTGTGCTCGCTCTCTCTCTAACAAATAAATAAATAAAATCTTTAAAAAAAAAAAAAAACTTAAAAAAAATAGCTTGATTTTTAAGGGAACACTTAAACATTAGAAGGGACTTGGGAAATCAAATGCTCTAAGAAAATTATACAAAATTGTAATTATTGCAATTTTTTTTCCTTAATGGGTAGTTTGGGCATATCAAATAATTCTTCTTGAATTTAAAGTTATTTTCTTTATATCACTATTCACTAGAGGTCCCTATATTTGAGTAATCACCTCCATTAGACTGAAAAGCTCCATGAGAGCAGAGAACATGACTGTTTGTTCATTCCCATACCCTAATAGTCAGTGCTCAGTAAAGCCACTTGGTAAAGGTTTTACTTACCAGAACTTGCTTAAGTAAGTAAACCATTAAATTGATTGTATTGAAACTTAGTGTAATTTTTGTACAGATATATAAATATAATTTTTGATGCAAAGAAAGAAATTAGCTAATATGATGAATACATTGAAAAATAAAAATTAAAATAATCTATGTATATGTGATTTTAGTTACATATTTATGGAGCATTGTTTCTAGGGAAAATTAAAAGAAACAAATGTGCTACATTAAAGTACATGGACAGGGGGAGGAGTCAAGATGGCGGAGAAGTAGCAGGCTGAGACGACATCAGGCAGCAGGAGATCAGCAAGATAGCTTATCAAACCATTCCAAACACCTACAAATCCAAGAGGAGATCAAAGAGAAGAAGAGCAACAATTCTAGAAACAGAAAATCAACCACTTTCTGAAAGGTAGGACCAGTGGAGAAGTGAATCCAAAGCGATGGGAAGATAGACCATGCGGGGGGGGGGGGCCTCCCGGCAAGCAGCTGAGCAATGGAGCACAAAATTAGGACTTTTAAAGTCTGCTCCACAGAGGGACATCGCTGCAGAGGCTAAACCGAGATGAAGACCTCTCAGGGACAGTGTGGCCTCAGGTCCCGTGGGGTCACAGAAGGATCGGGGGTGTCTGAGTGTCACAGAGCTCACAGGTATTAGAGCAGGGAAGCCAGCTGCAGAGACAGAGCCAAGGAGTGAGCTCTCAACTTGGGGTTACCTTGAACCATAATCCGTGACACAGGCCGGTGCTCTGTGCATTGGGTCCCCACAAGACCTGGTGAGACTCTGACCTGGGAGAGACCAGGGATCTGTGGGATTCGAGACTCCAGGTGGGGCTGTGTGCCAGAGACAGAGATGCTTCGTCACAGGCTGGGTGAGCTCAGAGCGCAGCCGGAAGCCAGTGAGACGGGAGTGATTGCGTGCGATTTTCTCCAAGCGCGGCTGGAGGCCAGGGAGACGGGAGTGATTAAGCACTTTTCTCTGAAGGTGCACTGAAGACTGGGGCTCCGAGGTCTCGGCTCATCCGGGCCGGAGATTGGGAGGCTGCCATTTTCATTCCCGTCCTCCAGAACTCTACAGAAAGCGTTCAGGGAACAAAAGCTCCCTAAAGCAAACCCAAGCGGATTACTTAGCTCGGCCCCTGGTAAGGGTGGAGCTATTCTGCCTGGGGCAGAGACACTTGAAAATCACTACAACAGGCCCCTCCCCCAGAAGATCAACAAGAAATCCAGCCAAGACCAAATTCACTTACCAAGGAGAACAGCAGAATTCCAGAGGAGGAGAAAGCAAAGCATGGAATTCAGGGCTTTCTCTCCATGAATCTTTAGTCTTGCAAAGTTAATTAATTTTTTTACTTTATTTTCTCTTCTGCTAATTTTTTTTAACTTTTACCCTTTCTTCTTTTAACATTGTTTAATTAGTTTATTTTAATAACTTTCTTAAAAAAATCTTTTTTGAACCTTTATTATTATAGTCATATTTTATCCTTCATTGTATCTAACTTTATTCTTTATATACACATAGGGTTTTTTTCTTCTAAAAAATTTGGGGTACAACCTCTTCTAATAGATCAAAATACACCCTAAATCTAGCACCGGGCTTGATCTAGTCTCCAGCCCAAGCAAGTTCTCTCCACTTTCTTTCTTTTTTTTATTCTCCCTACCAACTTACCTTATCAACTCCTTTGTTAAAATTAAAAAAAAAAATTTTCATCTTTATAGTCATATTCCATCCCTTCATTGTGTTACTCTTATATATGTTTTTCATTCTTTAAAATTTTGGGAGGTAGTTTCTTCTAAGAGATCAAAATACTCCCAAAATTAAGTGGGTGACCTTGTTCTAGTTACCAGTCTAATATATATATATATATATATATATATATATATATATATATATATATATTTCTCTTTTTATATTTTTTCTTTATTTATGTTCTTCTTTAATTTTTTTTTCTCTTTTCTGAACTTCTTTTTACACCCCCCTCCCCCCATGATTTGGGGTCTCTTCTGATTTGATTAAAGCACATTTTCCTGGGGTCTTTTGCCACCCTTTTAGTATTTCATTTACTTCTTCATATATTATTATCTGGACAAAATGCCAAGGCAGAAAAACTCACCACAAAAAAAAAAAAAAGAACAGGAGGTAGTACCAAAGGCTAGGGACCTAATCAATACAGACATTGGTAATATGACAGATCTAGAATTCAGGATGATGATTCTCAAGGTTCTAGCCAGGCTTGAAAAAGGCATGGAAGATATTAGAGAAACCCTGTCCGGAGAAACAAAAGCCCTTTCTGGAGAAATAAAAGAACTAAAATCTAACCAAGTTGAAATAAAAAAAGCTATTAATGAGATACAATAAAAAATGGAGGCTCTTACTGCTAGGATAAATGAGGCAGAAGAAAGAATTAGTGATATAGAAGACCAAATGACAGAGAATAAAGAAGCTGAGCAAAAGAGAGACAAACAACTACTGGACCACAAGGGGAGAATTCGAGAGATAAGTGATACCATAAGACAAAACAACATTAGAATAACTGGGATTCCAGAAGAAGAAGAAAGAGAGAGGGGAGCAGAAGGTATATTGGGGAGAATTATCGTAGAGAATTTCCTTAATATGGCAAAGGGAACGACCATCAAAATCCAGGAGGTGCAGAGAATCTCCCTCAAAATCAGTAAGAATAGGTCCACACCCCATCATCTAATAGTAAAATTTACAAGTCTTAGCAACAAAGAGAAAATCCTGAAAGCAGCATGGGACAAGAAGTCTGTAACATACAATAGTAAAAATATTAGATTGGCAGGAGACTTATCCACAGAGACCTGGCAGGCCAGAAAGAACTGGCATGATATATTCAGAGCACTAAATGAGAGAAACGTGCAGCCAAGAATACTATACCCAGCTAGGTTATCATTGAAAATAGAAGGAGAGATAAAAAGCTTCCAGGACAAACAAAACTGAGAGAATTTGCAAACACCAAACCAGCTCTACAGGAAATACTGAAAGCAGTCCTCTAAGCAAAGAGAGACCCTAAAAGTAGTAGATCAGAAAGGAACAGAGGCAATATACAGTAACAATCACCTTACAGGCAATACAATGGCACTAAATTCATATCTCTCAATAGTTACCCTGAATGTAAATGGGCTAAATGCCCCAGTCAAAAGACACAGGGTTTCAGGATGCATAAAAAAAAAAAACCCATCCATATGCTGCCTATAAGAAACTCATTTTAGACCTGAAGACACCTCCAGATTGAAAGTGAGGGGGTGGAAAACAATTTACCATGCTAATGGACATCAGAAGAAAGCTAGGGTGGCAATCATTATATCAGAACAATTAGATTTTAAGCCAAAGACTATAATAAGAGATGAGGAAGGACACTATATCATACTCAAAGAGTCTGTCCAATAAGAAGATCTAACAATTTTAAATATCTAAACCCCTAACATGGGAGCAGCCAACTATATAAACCAATTAATAACAAAATCAAAGAAACACGTTGACAATAATACAATAAGAGTAGGGGACTTTAACTTTAATGCAACGCCTATCAAAATCCCATCCATTTTTTTTCTCAAACAAATGGAACAAATAATCCTAAAATTTATATGGAACCAGAAAAGACCTCAAATAGCCAAAGGAATATTGAAAAAGAAAGCCAATGTTGGTGGCATCACAATTCCAGACTTCAAGTTCTATTACAAAGCTGTCATCTTCAAGACAGTATGGTACTGGCACAAAAAGAGACACATAGATCAATGGAACAGAATAGAGAGCCCAGAAATAAACCCTCAACTCTATGGTCAACTAATCTTCGACAAAGCAGGAAATAATGTCCAATGGAGAAACGACAACCTCTTCAACAAATGGTGTTGGGAAAGTTGGACAGCCACATGCAGAAAAAAAAATGAAATTGGACCATTTCTTTACACCACACATGAAAATAGACCTAAAATGGATGAAATACCTCAATGTGAGAAAGGAATCCATCAAAATCCTTGAGAAGAACACAGGCAGCAACCTCTTTGAACTCAGCCACAGCAACTTCTTCCTAGGAACAACGTCAAAGGCAAGGGAAGCAAGGGTAAAAATGAACAATTGGGACTTCATCAAGATCAAAAGCTTTTGCACAGCAAAGGAACCAGTCAACAAAACCAAAAGACAACTAACAGAAGATATTTGCAAATGACATATCAGATAAAGGACTAGTATCCAACATCTATAAAGAGCTTAGCAAACTCAACACCCAAAGAACAAATAATCCAATCAAGAAATGGGCAGAGGACATGAACATACATTTCTGCAAAGAAGACATCCAGATGGCCAATAGACACATGAAAAAGTGCTCCACATCACTGGGCATCAGGGAAACACAAATCAAAACCACAATGTGATACCACCTCACACCAGTCAGAATGGCTAAAATGAACAAGTCAGGAAATGACAGATGCTGGCGAGGATGTGGAGAAAGGGGAACCCTCCTACACTCTTGGTGGGAATGCAAGCTGATGCAACCACTCTGGAAAACAGCATGGAGGTTCCTCAAAAAATTGAAAATAGAGCTACCTTATGACCCAGCAATTGCACTATTGGGTATTTACCCTCAAGATACAAATGTAGTGATCCGAAGGGGCATGTGAACCCGAATGTTTATAGCAGCAATGACCACAATAGCCAAGTTATGGAAAGAACCTAGATGTCCATCAACAGATGAATGGATAAAGAAGTGGTATATATATACAATGGAATACTACACAGCCATCAAAAGAAATGAAATCTTGCCATTTGCAAGGACATGGATGGAACTATAGGGTATTATGCTTAGCGAAATAAGTCAATCGGAGAAAGACAACTATCATATGATCTCCCTGATATGAGGAAGTGAAGATGTAATGGGGGTTGGGGTTAAGGAGTTAGGAAAAGAATAAATGGGACAAGATGGGATCAGGTGGGAGACAAACCAAAAGAGACTCTTAATGTCATAAAAGAAACTGAGGGGTGTGGGGGGGAGGCGTGTTGGGAGAGGTATTTATTTTTAAATTAAAAAAATAAATAAAGTACATGGACATCAATTAATATTATTTTTGGAGAAAACTGTCAGTACAACAAATAATTTGACTATGTTTCATTGCAATATGCATAGATACAAAGCTTCAAATGATGCTTAATGAATTTTCCAAAGTAAGCACCCAAGCATATTGAATTTCTAATCATTAAAATAGTTATGTATACAAAATAATCTTATTTCATTTTAATGAAAGGTGAAAACCTTTGATCAAAATGATAGTAAATCTATCAGATATAACTGATAACTTATCAGAGATAACAGTAGATACCTGTTTCCTACCTACTATATAAAATATGATGTTATTTTTAAATAGTTTTCTGTTAATTATTTGACCAATAATTAGTAAATTCAAAATTATCCTATCCATTCTTTGCCATTATTTAAAACTTTAATGATACGCCATTCAGCCTTCAACTATTTCTCATTAATGTATTATATTTTATTATTTATTAGTGTAGAGTTGGACTGTGTTATAATCAATGATTTTCTATTTTTTAAATTAACTGTTTCTGAGGTATTTTTTCTAACTTTTTAATTACTTAAATAATTTTTAATTTTTTACTCAAAGATAAATAAAGTTAAAGGTTTCTTGAAATAATGTTGTCTAATCTACTATGCAGTGTTTCATTTTCTCTAAAATGAATAGAGTGCTTTCTACAGTGGGATGTGTCTCACCTTCTGAAGAAGGTCATTTTAACACCTGACAACTCTATTACTCTATTACTACTAACTCTACTTGATAGAACAGACCTGTATTTAGCCTCTACTAGAATTCCAGGCACTGAGGGTGTTTTTATTCTTTCTCAAAGAGAAATATGCTTTTTTCTTTTTTTAATACTAAGTTAAAAATGGTCTCTCTATGAATTTTACCCAAAGGTTCTCTGCTTTGTGCCCACACAGAATATATCTAAACTCTCTTTTATGACACATTTTTGTTTTACTTGAAGCCACATACACTGATCCCCTCAATGAATACCTTTTTTTTTTATGTCCTCCAGACTAAACATAACCTCTTCACTTGTGAGACAATAAGGTTATTCTTAATTGTAGATGTATCACATGTTAGTGTTTTATTGAATTTTTAAAATCCTCAATAAAATATCAAACTAATTTTATTTTCAGAAAGCTGATTATTATTTATTTTGAATTTGTTTGCCAGTTTTTGTCAGGAACTCCTCTCTGGACAGTGGATATAGCATTGAGTAAGACTGAGAAGGTCTGTGATCACAGAGATCCATTTTAATCTGTGGAGATAGACAATATATAAACAAAGTAAATAGATATTAAAAATTCAGATAGTCATATAGTCTATGAAGAAAGACAAGGAATACGACCAAATATCTTTGAAAAAAGCATGTACTAATTCAGAAGTGGCTATTTATTGAGTCATAGAAAAGAGTTTGAGGTAAGCTGAAGGATATTGAAAGCAAACCTTACTTTATGTATTGCTTCTTGGCTATAGTTTCCTGGCTTTTCCTTAGGAAAGGAAATGTGAGAAAGATGAACAGAGTGGGCTGTGCAGTTCTCATAGATGCTAAATACAGCTCAGGGAATTCCTTCTAGACTTTTCCTTAGTGACGAGGATGAATGTAATTTCTGGATGACTTGCAAATTGCAGCCAAGTCAGTCACAGGATTTTACTTCTTATATTCAAAGCAGATGTACCATAATAAAAACTAAAAAGATAATTATTTTCTACTGGCTAATATGATTTAATAACCTGTGAATATAAAGGAAGTGTTCCTTGGACACTTTTTCATGAATTTTATGCAAAAAATATTTGAAGTAATGCTGAAGAATTAAATTTTTTTTATTAAATTGTATGCTGTTTTTTGATAAGAGCTACAGAAGTAATTACCTTACTATAATCAGATATATTTTAACATTTTATGTCCATATATAAATATGAAATAAATATTATGAAATATATAAAATTAATAAATATACATTTGAAATTAGAAATTCTAAAATGTCCTTAATCTGAGAGATGGGATAAAGGTTTATTTTCTACATTGAAATAGTAGCTATATAAGGAAGATAAGGAATATTCCTGCTAACAATATATTTATCTCACAGTTTAAAGTTTTCTAAACTGCTATTTCAGGTGCCATAATTTAAAAACAATTTTGGTGTCAAGAAATGAGGCAGAAAAAGTGTTCATGAAAAATGTTATTGGCTATGTGACCTTGGGCAATTTGCCTAAACTCTCCAATCATCAATTTATTTGTAAAATAAGGATATTAATGCATTTTACATAGATTAGTTGTAAAGAATGCATGAAATATCTATGTAGAATGCTTAGAGTCATACCAGGGTCTTGATAAAATATTTAATAAATGCAAGGGTCATGACAAAGTGGATACAAATAGCAACAGTGAAGATAACAGCACTGTTCTACAACACTAAAACTGTTCTGGCTGTTTCTTTTAGGCTTTCTGCAGTAGAACACCTATAGTCATAGGTGTTCATAGTCATAGTCACCTATGACTATGACACTATATGACTATAGTCATAGTCACCTATGACTATGACACATAGTCACTGGACTTCTCACTGGACAAGTTTTCCCAAAAAGATGTGAGGTAGGTTTATTAGGGAAATAGAGACCCAGAGGAATGAATCACCGTGGAAACTATATGGTGAACATGAACTTCAGCATTAACTGTAACTTCCTCTAATGGCCATGTTCATGTTCTTTCTGATCCATTACAGTTAGCTGGAAGTTCAACAACAAAACAAGGATATTTTTTGTTGGAGGGGAGAGAAAAAACAAGAAATCCATAGTTCAATGTGTGTTTAGATTTTCAACTTTTAATGTGATTTATTTTTCATATTTTTAAAGTTAGAAAGTAATGAAAATGAAATAGTGTTTCATCTTTCAAATATACATGTAATTTAAAAAATCTTCATCCCAACTTTTTATTAAAAAACACATTCCTTCAGATGTGCGTTTACCAGTAATTTATCTTATTTGCACATTAATGAGAATGTTATCCATGACAGCGCTTTTTTTTTTTTAAAGATTTATTTATTTATTTGAGAGAGACAGACAGTGAGAGCAAGCTTGGGGGTGAGGAGGGGAATGGACAAAGACTCTCCAGCAGACTCTGCTAAGCGTGGAGCCTGGCATGGGCTCAGTCTCAGGACCCTGAGATCATGACCTCACCCTAAATCAGGAGTTGGATGCTTAATTGACTGAGCCACCTAGACACCCCCCATGACATTTTTTTTTTAATTTAAATACATATTTTATGCTATGTCTCTTTTGCTACTATCATAATTTTTCTTATATTAACTTGCATTTTGTCTGTGTAACTTGAAAAAAACAATATTTTAGGTGTGTTTGTTTCCTATGCTATAAATCAGTGATTCTTAACGGGAAGAGAAATAAGAGTGGAGAAAACAGTAGGGATAAGGAGACACATCTAGTTAGGGGTTGTTCAGATTTATTTGCAGAGCTTTTTAAAATTGCACATGCTCACTTAGAGATTTTGATCAAGGTGTATGTCCTCTTCCCTACTTTATAGCCACAGTCATTGTGATCCAATATTCCAGAGGCCAGTAAAACCTCATTATTTAATTGTTTGCAATAAATTAAAAATCAAACTATTTGGTTCTGGGCTTGCAAGGGATAATTTTTGACAATTTTTCTTTCTGCATCTATCCACTCCCTTGACAAACGTATCCTTTCTCAGTTTTAACTATGCTGGTACATGATGAACTCACAAGTCTCCACATTCTTCATCCACAACACCTTGCTGGGCTCTAGCCAGAAAATCCCTGACACTGCATGTACACCTACATTTATCATTCTGCTTTTCTTTCAGCATTATGAAACCACATCACATTTAACCTCCACAATGGCACCCTCTGTGTTCTCAGATTCAGTTAATGTCCCCAATGCGTACCCATTATCACATAACACCCCAAGGGACCGCAAAATGTGTGGTTTGAAATCACAAGCTTTGAAACCAGAGTCTGCTTCTAAAAACGGCTCAAATTTGCATGATGTTATTCAACTTCTCAGAGCCTGTTTATCCATACATTTTTAATAAGTGATCTCAAGAGGACCACAAGGTTGGCTGGAGCATAGTAAGCAGAAAGAGAATCTTAATAGACATGGCCATAGAACATGTCGCATAGGCCCTTTTAGATAATGATAAGAAATTTAGATTTTATTCTAGATAAAAGAAGAAATCACTAGAGAACTATTATCTAGGCAGTGACGCGATCTGGCTAACATTTTGAAAAGATAACTGCAACTATAAAGAAGGAGAATAAACTATAAAGAGGCAACGGAGGAACCAGAGAGACTGCCTATTGTAGTAAACCAGAATAGGTACGTGGTGGTAGAGAACAGGCTTGTATCTGAAACAGTGAGACCTAAATTATATTTGGATCTATTTTGAAGATTGAATTGTTAGAATTCACTGATGTAGAATGAAGAAAATAATTTTTTTTAAAGATTTTATTTATTTATTTGACAGACAGAGATCACAAGTAGGCAGAGAGGCAAGCAGAGAGAGAGGAGGAAGCAGGCTCCCCGCTGAGCAGAGAGCCTGATGTGGGGCTCATTCTCAGGACCCTGAGGCCATGACCAGGGCTGAAGACAGAGGCTTAATCCACTGAGCCACCCAGGCACCCCAGAAAGCAAAAATTTAAAGATAGGAAAGATTTATGTTTTTGAACAACTTATACATGTCAGAGACATTTACAGACCTGCAAATGGAATTAATGAACATATATATAATGTTTAACATCATCGAAATAGATGAGTTTACTTAGGGAGTAAAGCTCTGGAGAGCTTTAGTGCTAGGGAAGTTGAGAAGAATCCATTCAATTACTTCTTTACTTACTGAACAATTGCTTATTGACTATGGGCATCTATTATGTGCCCAACAATGTTACAGGTACTGGATATACAGTTCTGAACAAAATGTAAAAACCCTTTATTTTTCTGGACCTTACATATTGGTGGGAGAGCGAGATGATGTATAAAATCAGTCTGCTAGATAATACACATTAAGAGGACAAATGTATAGAGAAGAAAAACGTTAAATGCATAGAAAATTGAGAACGTGTTAAGACAGCCAGAAAAGGCTCCCATAAATTTTGAACAACCTAAGAAAATGAAGGGTACATTCATGCAAAAATCTGGAGAAGGAGGCAAAAAGAGACCAGTGAGGAAGAACTCTGTGGATGTTCAGAGGATAAATGTATCTAAGGAGACCCATCCGTTCAAGAAACAGCAAGGAAGCACCAGGATGTGGAATGGAGACACCATGCTGAGAAGAGATGAAGGTGGAGTGAACATAAGAAAACAAACACCAGGCAAAAAATTAGAGGAAAAAATACATGTGAGAGATGATGGTGGTCTGAGCCAAAGGCATAGCAGTGAAACAGTCAAGAGTCCTAAACCCCTTCCATTTATTTGTTCTATGCTGTAGTACAGACATTACATTCTTCAATTAAGCAGTTTAGTATGCCTCTCCCTCTCCCTGAAATGGAGATATTCTTACTTAGCTAAAACAACACTGCCATGCCTAATAAATTTAACAATGATTTCTTAGTATCACTGAATGCCCAGGCTCTATTTGTGACTATTTTAGATTTAAAGATATGCAATGAGCATTAATCATTGTAAGCAACATATACTCTTCAAGAGAAGTCTGGTGTGGTTACATTCTTAAATGTCAAGTTGACAGAATTTACCAACAAACTGGATATAGGGAAGGATAAAAAGGGAGACAGCAACACTGATCCTGAAATTTGAGGCTTAGGCAAAGGAAAGAATGGAGTTGTTCTTAACTGAGATGAGAAAGCCTGTGAGGAGAATATTACAAGAAAATTATGGCTATTTAGTTTATGATATTACTAAATACCTAAACAGATACAGATATAAGGTCCAAGGGTTCAAGGGAGAGGTCTGGGATGCAGATACAACTTTGGAAGAAGTCATTGGTATATTGGTGGTAGTTAAAGTGATGAAACTGGATAGGATCACTGATGGGATGAAAATATACAGAAAAGAGAACACGTCCAAGGACTATGTTTGGGAATGCTACAACATGCATGGTGAGAGGAGAAGAAACAACAAAGGGGACAAAAGTAGGTTTGGAAAGGTTAGACAAAACCTGGCCATGGCTGGGTTCATAGGACCCAACTAGAGAAGATGCTTCCAGGAGGTGAGAATGTAGGAAGGTCAAACAATAGTGACAGGTTAAGCAAGAAGATTGAGAAATGATTATATAATTTGCTGACCATTATGAGACCAGCAATTTGAGGTGACTGGGGTAATGGAATAATTTAAATATACAATGAGAGAAGAAAAGTAGGCAATTGGTGGAGAGAACTCATTTAGAGAGTTTTGTTGTCAAAGAGAATAGGAAAATGAGAAAGTAGCTATTGAACAATGTGAAGTCTTTTTTTTTTAAAGATGAGAGATATATATTAATATAATAATGGGAATTATATAGAGAGAAATAAATGATGAAAGAGAGAAGAAAATAATCTTAAGAGCTAGTCCTTGCATTGTTGTGAGTGGATGGGCTCTACAGAATCCCACTCACAGTAGGGATGGGAGACAGAATGTTAACTACAGAAGGAGGAAGTTAGGGTACATAGGCATGAATTCTGATAGGTTGATTGATTTGGTGAGCTGACCAAGTCTGTGTGTGTGTGTGTGTGTAAAATGCAAGTTTATAACTGAAATTATGATGGGAAGCAAAATTTTTAAGCTTTGAAGAGTGAGAAAATATAAATATTCTCTAGAAAAGCTGGAGAAATAAATTGGCTAGTGATATTTAATACCAGGCAACATTAAAGATCTTGAGTTTAAGCTCTTGAATTTATTAGCACCGTGTGTGTGTGTGTGTGTGTGTGTGTGTGTATGTGTGTTGACATTAAATTGTTTGGTTGCAATTGTATATTTAGACATAAATAATACTGTGGTTCCTGCAGGTAAGAAAAATTGAAAAGACTCTAAGCATTGGATAGATTATTGTTATGAACACTGAAATATTTAAAGACGGTTATATGATTTATGGTAGAGAGAGGACAAGTGTGCTGGATGCTGGAAGTCTCTAATGAATGAGTAGGATTCACAAGGATTTAAGGAGATGATACAGCAAGAATGGGGAGTGGGTAGCAGAGTCTGACAATGTTTCACAGAATTTGCTTCAGAGTTGAATTATTCTGAGGGAAGTGGGAGGAATGTTATTTTGGAAATGGTGATGAACACTCAGGTAGATATTTCTACAACTCTGTGGTACATGAATACTGGAATAAAGACAGAAATCATCTGAATGGGCTGAAGGTAAAATAGAATCTTCAGGATCAGTCACATATCAGTTAATACCAAAGAATGAAGGAAATGTTTAAAAACTGAAACTGCGATGAATTTTGTTGCCAGTCTGGGAATCCCAGAAGGGATAGTTGGAGGGCTTTGGAAGCTTAGAAAAAGTGGAAATTTGATTAGTTCATATTTCAGTATAGGTTATTAAAGACACACAAATACATTTCCAAAGCGATTTTAAACACAAGATTATTTCATAGAGGTATAAGATGTTTTATTATATATTTTGAATAATCAACTTAATGGTTATACATACATATATATATATATGTATGTACATATATATATAGGCAGAAGAAGAGACATTTATGTCTTTTCATGTGATTCTGGAAGATCTAAGATACAGCCCAATGAATGACATCAATGACCTAGATCATTAAATATAAAGGTCATCGTTTTGGTGCCTGTTTTGCTAATTTTGTACCTTTCTTTTAAAGAAATTTACCACCACTGCCTTTAGAAACACCACAAATTTCTTATTTTTCTTTTTTCCTTCTAATTTTCTAGCCACTCCTTCCTACTCTGAATTATAGTTTCCTTTTCCTTTTTGTCTTTCCTAACATCAGTCATTGTTAAGTACTATAGGCCTGTTAGATTCTCATTGTACATAAAATATCTTAGTAATCACACCCAATTTGGTTGATTAAATTACTATTTATAACCAAGTACCTATCAACTTATTCCCTTGGGTGTTTCAAAGGCACTAACTCAATGTATGAAGGACTGAAATCAGTTTAACCCTGTCATCCACATGTACCTAACTCAGGAAGTGACCCTGGCTAGTCAAGTCATAAATCTGGGTAACATTCACTGATTTCCCCTTCTCTAGTACCCTTTATATCTATCTAAGACTAACATCCACCGAACCTCTCAAATCCAGCATCTGGTTGATCTTTTAATTCTCAACAGAACCCTTCTATTCTAGGCTTATTATTTCTGCCCTGGACAATTAAAACCCATCTCCAAATCATATTCCCTGTCACCTTTCTTGCTCATCTCTAGATCATCCTTTTCCCTGTAGAAAGGATGATCTTACTAAAATGCTAATTTAATAGGATTCTACCTAGACTTAAACAGAGAAGCAACAAAACAAAATATTTCCGCATGGCACTCTTCTGATATAATCCCAAACTAGTAGGGTTGACATATTTATGAACTGGTTTCAACATGTCTCTCCAGACTCATGTCTTCCCACACCTGCTTGCCTTCTTATTTTCTCTTGTCCTCTCTATCACCTTTGGGTCTTTGCAAATACTATTTCATCTTCCCAAAGGACTATTTCCTTGAGAAAGTTTTCCATAATACCCTAGGACTGACTCGAGATTCTTCTAAGTTACATTCCACAGAGGTTTATTTTTCATTCACGGTGTAGTCTTTATCACTGTGCATGGTAAATTGCTATTTACTGCTCTCTTTTAGCAGCAAGTGGTACCTCCTGGATGGTAGGACTATATTTTTTTCTACTGTGTATTTCTACTGATTCCACTGCATTTAGCATGGTGCCTGGCTTATAATTAGTGCTCAATAGTTTTTTTCAATGAATAAAATTATAAAACATTATAGAGATGTGGGGTAAAATTTAATATAAAATATCTGATTTTTTAAAAAGATTTTATTTATTTATTTATTTGTCAGAGAGAGAGAGAAAGAGAGAAGGCACAAGCAGGCAAAGTGGCAGGCAGAGGCAGAGAGAGAAGCAGGCTCCCTACTGAGCAAGGAGCTGGATGCAGGACTCGATCTCAGGACTCTGGGATCATGACCTAAGCTGAAAGCAGTGGCTTAACCAACTGAGCCACTCAGGCATCCCAAAATATTTGACTTTTTATAATCATAACTTTTTGCTCATAATATTGCATGAAGCAGAAAGGGACTAGAACCAGATGCCCAAATAATGATATAATTGTATCATGACAATAATGATTATGTAGTTTATTTTAATCTGCCTGAATGATAGTCAAAATGGATGAAATATTGTTCTGATTGTTTTAATGACCAAGCTGTGTTCTTCCTATGGCTATGTTGATTGAGTATGCAAAACTCAGTCATTAAATTAGAGAAGAGCGTGACTAGAACACTGTAACCTTATAGAAACAACTATAATTTTACGTGGGTTATTTGGGGGGGGTGGATGTATAACATTAAGCCCATTTAAGTGAAAATAGGTACAAAAAATAACTAAACCAATTTCTATGTGATTTCAAATAAAAAACTTTGATTTTTTTTCAACTTTTATGTCAAGACTGCACTGTTGCCAAATTTGAATATTCATGGCTCTCTTGTGCTGCATACTAAATACAACTTAAATGCAGGGCATTTTTCAAGTTTGCTGTTGCTGTTGTTATTGTTATAAAATAAGAACATAGGACGGATGAGTAGATTTTAAAGATTTTTTTGACATTCAAAATGCTTTAAAATGTTACTCCCCTATATCTGAAACTAATAATACACTATATGTTAATTAATTTAAATAAAATAAAATAAATATCTTACTTCCTATTATTTATATATCTATATAATCACACATGCTTAACTTTTAGATCCAATGCTCATATTTGGCAAAAGTTTAACAAGGATACATAAGGCCAGTATTTGTTAGGTATATTTTCCTCACCCATATTACCATGCATTTTTATAATCCAAACACAGCATAATTTCATATTACAGTATCTTCCAAAGTAATGAACATAATATGTTAATATTAATACAAGTTCTCTAAGAAAAGTGACATCATTTTTATGATGATCAAATATAATAGTAAAAGTTGACTTTAAGCATGTCTAGTAGAGCATGGTCCTTAGTTAAATTTCTCAAACTGTTAAGCTTTAAAAACAAAAGGCAGGGGTGTCTGGGTGGCTCAATTGCTTAAGCATCTGCCTTTGACTCAGGTCATGATCTCAGGGTCCTGAGATGGAGCCTCACATCAGGCTCCCTACTCAGTGGGGAGTTGCTTCTCCTTCCCCCTGCTCTTGCTCTCTTTCTTTCTCTCTCTCTCTCCCTCTCTCTCAAATAAATAAATAAATAAAATATTTAAAATAAAAAGTGTTGGGGTGCCTGGGTGGCTCAGTGGGTTAAAGCCTCTCTGCCTTTGGCTCAGGTCATGATCCCAGGGTTCTGGGATCGAGCCCCGCATCGGGCTCTCTGCTCAGTGGGGAGCCTGCTTCCTCCTCTCTCTCTGCCTGCCTCTCTGCCTACTTGTGATCTCTCTCTGTCAAATAAATAAATAAAATCTTTAAAAAAATAATAAAATAAAATAAAAAGTGCTACTAAGCTAAGTATTCTTTTATTATTATAATTTATAGAAAAATGCCCATATTTGGTATACATTCCTTTGATGATACCTACATTTATGATTATCAATATTATTAAAAATTATTGTTCTTAGTCATCCTTATTATAAGACAGCCATTGTATTAGGTGATTATGAAAAAACTCTATATTCACATCAATTATAGAAATTGATTTTTTTTTGGAGACAAAAATAGTAAGTTTCAGGCAGGCTACATTCTTGCATAGTGAATTTTAAAAAATAAATCCTTGATAATGACAGTTTAATTATCTATAGTTACACTCAATATAAGTTAAGTGTAATATTTTTCTGTTCAAGGTGTGATTTTTTAGCAGCTGATTCCAATTCACAGAGCAAATGTTTATGGAAGTTTTCCATTTTGTCCCTACTGAGAAGACTATGCCTCCACTCAAAAATCTTAATATATTTACTGCCTTGGAACTGTGCAGATTCCTAGTACTTACACTTCCTTCATTTGTGTGCTAATGTTGCATTTTGAAAGATTCCCCCTTTACTTTATATAACTTTCTCGCTTTATAACATCTGTTTCCATTTTCTTCTTGGGTGTGTTATTTTGTTGGCAATTTTTCAGTCTTGAGGCTAGGCTGTGCAAGTGGTACAAATACCACTAGCCACTGGGAGTAGAGGTGCACAGTGTCATCAGCTCTGCCTGGGCGGCCATTCAGAGAATCAAGTTCCTCTACTTGAAATTAACAGTAGGTTGTTAGGTATTGGTTTCTTTACCAGTATTTGAAGTGAGCTGTTATTCTTTTTATCTCTTTTAAAAAGTTTTGTTCTTTAGTATACCATTAAAAGAAGAACTGGTGTGGAGCTCTTATCTCAAAGGACAGACTGTGGCAAGATCAGAAGATAAAAGTAAGGGGAAACTTTTAGAAGAATAGAAACATCTAACTCAGGGTTAATGCATTAAAATACGCAGTGAATGAGTACCCCCCTTTTTGAAAAACAAAATATTTTACTTAAGAATAGTAAGTTAAATTGACATTTATTTCATAGTGATGATAAAATAAAGCTACACAACTGATAACTAAAATAGATACCATAAATCATTATTTTTAAAAAAACACTTTTTTTTTTGTTTTTGCAGAAATGTTAAATGTTAATTAATAGAATATAGCAACTCAGGAAGTGAAATGATCTTGCTCAAAAGTGGAAGATCCAAATTGCAAATGAAACTAAAGTTGAGAAATTTAGATCTCCATTTAATATGCAGTTACAATCCCCACAGAAAAAGTAAAATGAGAAATGACTCTGCATACGCAAGTGGAGGTCTAATTCTTTTAACTAAATTTTCATCTAATACCAAAGGACAACAATCTGAAACAAAAGTGAAGACATATCTACCTATATATTCATGAACAGATGCCCCACCTTGTGCAAACGCGTCTAGCAGAGGGTAAGCGTGTGGGGTGTAGAGAGCAAAATGGAGTCTCTCCTGTCAGGCAGGAGCCTGTGTCAAGCAATGGCATAAGCAGTTAAAGGTACAGCAGTTAAAAGATATCACCAGGGCCAACATTAGCTGACACCCCAAAACTGATGAGGAGCAGAACCAGAGGAGGTCTGCAGGGGCCCAAAGTGGATTAAATCCCTTTTAAAATGGGAGGATTTTGACAGCAAACTGTCTGACTCTTCAGACCTACCTTTCTATGTCTGACCACTTTAAAAAGGCAACTTCCACAAAAGGCTCTGCCCCACTGATCCTGGAACAGAGCTGTGATCCTTTACTGCTCGAGCAAGAAGTAGTAGGTGACCAGAGCTGACCCTGACTCAGACCTAATCCTTATCTCAACTGCATGCCCTCAGACTGCCTTTGTCTTCGGTTCATTAACTTCCTGCACCTTTCTGCTATCTGGCCGATTGTGTGGTTTGTCTTGCCTCCTGCTCTGTGTGCTGTGTAAAAAGCCAAATTTTATCACATGGTGAAATGTCATTGAATTTGCAATCCTGAACCTGCCTTATAATTGTGATTAACATTGCTTTATGATTGAACAAAGCTGACACTGTGGAAAGACACAATTTGTGTGTGAACCTTAGCGTGCTCATGACACGGGAGATTCAAGAATGTGTCATAAGTGAAAAAATAATAAAATAATTTAACTGACACGAGAGAAGTCTTTGCATAAACAGACAGTGGTAATGTTTTAGGAATAACTGAATTCTCCGCACCTACCAAAAACAAAACAAAACCCTCAACTAGCTAAAGAAATTAATTTGATTTGCTCTTCAAAAATTCCCTTCTTAGATTTCTGTTTTAAGCATTAAAATCTTAATTTGTAAATTTGAAATAAGGACAATTTAATCTGATAAATTAGACATTATTTCCTCAGCAAGATGGGAATGCACATGGAGAGCCATTGTTTTACCTTACTTTTCTTTTTTTTTAAGATTTTATTTATTTATTTGTGAGAGAGTGAGAGTAAGAGAGAGAGAGAAAGAGCGAAGACACAGAGGGAGAGGGAGAAGCCTGCTGAGTAGAGCCTGACTTGGAACGTGATCCCAGGACCCAAAAGGCAGTTGCTTAACTGACTGTGCCACCCAGGCGCCCTTGTTTTACCTTCCTAGTGCATGGAGTTCCAGTTTCAGCCTGGAATTATGAGTAAATACTGAACAAAATGGGGATTAGAAAATAATAGTTAAAATAGTAAAATCTATAATGACAAGATGGTTAAGTGATCCAGTGGAAAGAAATGGGCTTTGGTGTCAGAATATCTTCTGTAAGTTTCTCATTTCAAATCATGTCCAGCCATTTGACTTTGCCTAACTCACCTTACCTCTTCATTTAATTAGTAGAGATAATAACATCTTAGCAAATGTGTTATAGAAAATAAGTGGGTTAATATGGGAAAGCACTGAGTCAGGAGCTAGAAACCTGATAAAATTTCCTCTTTTCTTTTCATTTATTTCCTTTCTTCTCCTTCTCATTCATTCTCTATTGATGTGTTTTAATGTAGTTTGGTTCAAGAGTTCAGAGTATTTTCAGGCTGGATCCTGAAGTCTCTGTGAATACTGACTTTCAAGAACAGATAAGTGACCATCTCAATTTATCAGGAACAAACAGAAATTTATATAAATAAATAATTTTGGTCTTTTTCCATTTTTTTACACTTTGGTACCAGATCTGAAAACAGTTTGAAGAGAAAAAAAAAAAATACTATAATATCCTCAGCCAAAGATTTCTTAGATATGAATCCATGAGTAGATAAAATTTGGATCTCATAAGTCCTTTACTTTTTTGTTGTTCTACTACAAATCTTAAAATATAAAGATACTTATCACCATTTATGTTTTATATTTAAGTATTATTAATTAATTTGCTCTTGTTGACATGGTAATCTAGTTACACTCATTTCACATGCTAGATATAGGAAAACCATAAAACTATTATAGTTCCAAATAAAAAGCATGCTCAATTTTAAACTGTGTTTGGATAGGCATTTCTAATTTTGTGGATTATAATATCTTTATTTCTTTTTAACTTATTCCTTGCATTATGTTCATAACTCAACTAATCTAGAGGACCAGAGAAATAAAAAGAAAATTAAATATTTTACATAAATGTTTCCATATGTATTTGTTTACTAGTTATTTGCACTGTCTTTAATGTGGTATTTTCTCATGATGAAAAATGTTTAACTGATATTTCATAGAAAGAAACATAGTACTGTGAATAGGCATGCACTCTAATAGTGTGAGATGGTATTCCTTCTTAAATAGGGATGTGTACTCTAGTCACGAACAGACTATGCTGCAAAGCACTGAATATTGGCATTAGTTCCTCCAGATTTTGTTTAAACCCCCTTTCTCTGTTATCTATCATTTCAAGTTATTGAACATGTTCAGATGCCCTTCATAATGTCATTAAATTGTCACAATTCTCTAATTGCTAGGAAATCTTTACTTTCAAGCTCAGCTTCAGTGAGAGTCCTCTGCATATATTTTTGTCAGGGTTTTGGTTCAAAACTTTTTTATTTTTAATCAGGATAAAAAATGATAGAAAGAGAAGCTACTGTGAATTAAACAATACAAACTGAAAAATTAAGATCAATCAGTGCTCTATATAGCATGTTGATAAATAAGAGAAAGATACTTTGTAGGTAGACTCTTTTTGATGTTGAAATAATTTTTATATTCTTTTAGGTATTGAATTATCAAATATTTGTGTTGATCGTTTTACTATAATCATCTTTTATCTCTTTTGGTTTTCTTCCTTATTAAGTAAATAATTTTCAGTTCCTAATCACTAAAGATCGAAGATCAATTCTGATTTTTCCATCTTATTTTCCATTTGTAGATATCTGATTATATCAAGAATAGGTTCACAATAAAACAACTTAAAAATGTATACCAGGGACGCCTGGGTGGCTCAGTTGGTTAAGCGGCTGCCTTCGGCTCAGGTCATGATCCCAGCGTCCTGGGATCGAGTCCCACATCGGGCTCCTTGCTCGGCGGGGAGCCTGCTTCTCCCTCTGCCTGCCTCTCTGTCTGCCCTCTCTGTCTAACAAATAAATAAATAAAATCTTTAAAAAAAAAAATGTATACCAATATTTGGTAAAGTCAATACTGCTTTACAAAATAAAGTAAATTGATCTTTAACTTAATCACATTGAAAAGCTGGCTAAAAGCATATTCTGCTTAAAGTATAATTGATCTACCATTTAGATTCACTTATTTACACAAAATCTTTCTCTAGTCCAAAAAATGAAGAAGAAAAGAAAATTAAAACACAATGTTGACATAAATTCCCAAGACCAAAATGGGAGTTGTTTTCTGCTTGGGGTGCTAGGTCAGCAAAACAAACTCAGATAATTTTTGTGTCTGTGTAAGTACTCCACTAGACCGTTTGAACATCCAGTCAGCTGATCCCCAAATGCCAAGCTAACTCTTTCCTCTATACTTATTTCTTTTGTTTCTTGATCTTTCTAAATAAAGTCAGATATGCAAACCCAGCCAGGAAAGTCCCATCTCCTTGTCATTGCTTCTAAAGTTCTAGAAAACTTGTTCTTGCTCAAACATCCCTGGGGAAGAATGCTCCACTGTTTGATAGCACTAATTATACACTCCCCAACCTATGGATTGTTTTCCCTTCAATAAAGTACATCAAACTTGTTACTAACTGTTTCGTTTTTGTCATTTGACAATAAATATACATTTGTAAATTTTAAGCTAATTTTCTGTAAATGTCTTAACATAATGAAGTCCAATTGTAAAGATGATATTCAATTTAATGTTTAAAAGTAATGTTTTTTTCTCACCGTTACATTATTTATTCATTACATATAAATGATCTCTATTGTACTAATAGTAGAAAAGAAACATAATTCAATAGAGAAGGTAAAAAACAATGTGGCCCCATGTAATAATTTCAGTAGAGATCAAAAAGCCAATCTTAATTTACACATAATCTATTATAAGCCTAAGTGATAGAATATCTGAACTCAAATTTGATGGAGATGACAAGATTAGGACTTGTACTTTCTTGGATTTTAATCATTTTCATAAGTGTTAGGTTTCTTTGATTTCTACAATGTTTACTTTGTAATAAAACCCTTTATATAATTACAAGTTCTGAATAATTTATTTCTAATAACTCAAATTTATAAGTAAGCAGAGCATTGTGAATTATTTTTAATAATAAATAATCTGAAAATGAAATCTGAGATTGCCAAGTCCAGTGTTATAAACAGAATAAAATTAGTTTGAAAATCCTGCAAATAATGTGTTTTTTGGTTTATGTTATTTTCCCCTCATTCTTTATTTCGGGGTTTATTAATATGATTCAAAAGTCTTAAAAAAAGTTTTCATAAATAAAATGAATTATTTTATGAAACATTCATTTCCCAGAGATTATCTTTTCTTAGGTGGAAAAGGAGAGTAAAAGATTAAAAAATAAACTATAAAACAAACTCAAAATGCATATTCAGAGCTTTGGAGATTTAGATTGAGGGAGAAGAAAACCTTATTTCTGTTCTAATGTTAATATTTTGATCAACTTTTGTCCTTATGATGTTAATCTTTGCTTACCTCAGCTCAGGACACTTAAATCCTAAACTTGCAAACTAAGCCCTGTCTAGCCCTAGAGCTAATCTTGAGGAATGTAGCCAGGACTTAAGAAATGGAAGGTAACCCTTGAGAGCCCCCTTCTCTAGCCTCTGCTGGCCCTCGCCCCCTTCTCTAGCCTCTGCTGGCCTGATACAATTGTGAGGGCCAGCTCCCACTACAATGTTCTGTATTTCCTTTTGTTTTTCCTACTGACTTAAGGGGCCTTTTACAGAACCTTTCTCAGCTTCTACCAAACCCTGCTCCAACTCAGAACACTTTCTGTAGGCCCTCTGACTTGCAGTTAGAGTTACCAGATTTAGCAAGAATGAAAAAAGACAACAACAAACAGAACTCCCAGTTAAATATAAATTTGTTGCTTAGCTCAACAACATGTAATTTAATTCTTTTAATATAGTATGCTCTGTGCAAATTTATGGGGCATGCTTAACACTAAGAAAAATCATTTGTTGTTTAGGTGAAATTCACATTTAACTAAGTATCCTGTACTTTATCTGGCAATGCTACCTGTAGTATGTGTCTGGAAATCTGTCAGCAACTTATGAAGTTTTTGTTTTGTTTTTTTTTTTAACATGCCAATCCAGGAGATAGGTATTAGCACCTATCTATCATTAAAGATGAGGAAGCTAAGGGCAAAAAGGATTCAATCATTTGCTCTTTCCCTTTCCCAATGGCACATACAAATTCTAATAGAGAGGGAGCAAAGTATAGGGAAGAGAGAAGTATCTGTGTTTTCCCATCAGACCACAGGATTCAGATTGGAGACCTTGGATTTTCATTAATACCTGTAGGAATTCGGGGCAGCTTGAGCTCTGTAAGCTTCAGTGCCCTATCACACCATCTGTTGTTGACCGCCATACTTCCTTAGAGAGTTGCATAATGGAAGTGAAGTCCTGAGCGAACCACCAGCACATGTTAACAGGCAATGTATTTTAAGTGATGCTATTAATACAAACAATAGTCTAGGCTTAAAATTATTAGTCCAAAGGCTTCTCAGTACTTTCTTAAGTAGATTCTGACCACACAGTAAGGCCAAATTATTATTACTTACAGGTCACATGCAAAGCATGTTGCTTAAGGTCTCAGTTATAACCACATTCATCTTATGTTAACAAGTAAAATTTTCCTGACAAGCATTGCACAATATTTCCTTGAGTGTGAAAGGATACCCAGAAAGCATTCCACAGCATGTTATTTGATCTCAGAGTCAATATTGCATTATCATTGGCACTAGCTGAGTAGGAAAAGGATGGGACTTCAAGTTGGGAAGAAATAGGGACCCCAAATAGGCTCGGAGGGTATTTCAGGGGTACAGACAGAGACAGAACAAAAATAGAGACAACGAAGCAAAACAAGATGCCCTGTCCCAACTGCAAGGACTCAAATATTTTTCTAATAATTACACTGTAACTACAGAAATAGAAAACAACCACAAAAAATGATCAGGTCTCAAAGACGTTAACTATAAAGATTAACCAGACCTAGCAAAACCCATCCATAGGTCATAGATGTCACAGAAAATAGAAAGACTCTCACACGATGTATAAGCATCATGTCTAGTTCCAGATCACTAACCTAACCAACGGCAAGTTCCTGGTAACATTCTAACAAAAGTCCAGAGATAAAAACCCTAGGTGGCACCCTGGTCAACTCCTCTCTCTCCTGAGAGCTTTTCCTGTATCCTTGCTTAATAAAACTCGCTGCTCTGCTCACTCTCCTTTGCCCTTGAGATTCACGCTTGGACTCCATGAGACAAGAACCTTGCTTCCCTGCTTCATAACTAGCATATTAGAGGTTACTTTCCCCCTAGTTGCTTGTCTTGCTGTTCCTATGACCTCTCAGACTTTTGCAAAGTTGTTTGCTTTCTGCCTCAGCTCTTAAAAAACTACTGCTTCTGATTTGTCTCTCATTTTAAAAAACAAACGAATAATTCTTTTGGAATTTGTGGCACCTTACAAATCCAAAAGATTCCAAATGATGAAATATCACCTTCTCTGTGGAATAAATATCAAAGAAATATCTCAGGATAGTTTTTTTTTTTTTTTTATGTTCTGATTATTTGGGGGTTGATTTTGTTTCTTTTCCCTTTGATTTCCGACTCTCGATTCCCTTAGTTTGTGCTCTGCAACATCCAAGTGACAGACAGCCTGCCTTTTAACCAATTAGTGTGTATTATACAGTGATGCATTGCTTTCTAAAACAGAAAATAAATAAATAAATAAAATTAGGTAGATGGTTATGATGCTGATACAAAACCAAAATAGTCACATTAATCACTCACTGTACTAGTCCCATCAGCACATAGACATGTTGCAATATCTCCCATCAAAAAAGCAAAAAACAGCGGTGCCTGTGTGGCTCAGTCAGTTAAGTGTCTGCCTTTGGCTCAGAACATGATCCCAAGGTCCTAGGATCCAGCCCCAAGTTGGGCTCTCTGCTCCTAGGGGAACCTGCTTCTCCCTCTCCCTCCACTGCTCCTGCTGCTTATCCATGCACACTTTCTTTCTCTCTCTCTCTCTGTCAAATAAATAAATAAATAAATGAAATCTTAAAACAAAACAAAACAAAACCCAAAACAAAACCAGAACAATTGTGAAAAAATTGGCATTTTAAAGCCATTTAAACCATTTTTAAGCCATCTTAAAACAAAACAAAACAAAACCCAAAACAAAACCAGAACAATTGTGAAAAAAATTGGCATTTTAGAGCCATTTTAAAATAAAGCCTGACAGCCACTGCAGAGAAACTGCCTTATGTGCCTTTGTTTGCTCTGGGCCCAACCTTTGTACTTGCTAAAAAAGCAAGTGCTTTAAGCAATTGTTTCAGAAATCAGTGGAAAACAGATATCCTGGTCACAGGACTGAGACTTGTGGACTTTCTGAATATAAAATCAGCAGTTCACTAATGTATAACCCAGAGTAATCTGCGACTTAAACCCTGTAGAATCAGTGCTAACAACCACAGAAAAACTTTGTCTTTCCTTCAGCTCATGTGATTACCCCCTTCTCTTTCCTCATAAAACTGCCCTGGTTTCACCTGCAGGTGAAACACTATTCGGGTCTCTCCCTGAGTCTGTGCTCCCCGAATTGCAATTCTTTGTTCCCAAATAAACACTCCCTTGCCTCTCATCCTGGCTCTTAATTTTAAGTTGACACAATCAAAAAGGCTCCTGCCTTCTTTTCCCTGCCTCCCAGATTTGATCTCCCTGCTTGACCTCAGAATAGGGCTCGTTGAAAAATTGATTCAAACTGAAATTTCTTATTCCTCTTCTCCTTTTCTCTTTGGAATCTCCATTAAAGTTTTAGTTCCCAACCATTCTATCAAAAATCCCATGTCTTTACCACCAATAATCTCCACATTTCCAACCTCACAGACCTTTGTGAACAAGTTTCATGTAGTTTTCATTATATTCATTCATTATGCTTAATACTTTTATTACCCCTTCCTTGAAATGTTTTGAAATGAAATTACCCCATCTTTGAAAGCTTTTCTTCATTTGTTGTTGGGGAGATAACTTGTTCTCCTAGTTGCCTTTCTAACTCATTGGTTACTCATTCTCTCTGCTGGTTGCTCTTTTTCCTCCTGACCTCTAGGCTAGGAGTGCTTAGGCATCTGCAGTCCATTACCTCTATCAATCTCATGGCTTTAAATACCATCCACATGCCCTTAGATGCCAAATTTATATCTCTAACCCCAACCTTTCCCCTGAGTTCTAGACAACAGTGTCAGAATTGTTATTTTATTGCTCCAAGTATCTATAAATAGACACCTTAAACCTACAATGTTTGAAATAGCACTTTGGGTTACAAAATCCCAACCACCTCCTCCCACAGGCATCCCTATCTCAGAAAATGGCACTTCTTGTGGCTCGGGCCAAAAACTTTGGGGCATCTTTGCCATCACTTACTCTTTCATATCCCACACCCAGTCTGTTAGCAAATCCTACCAGATCTTCCTTCAAAGTACAGGCATGCGTTGTTTTATGGTGCTTCTCTTTGCTGCCCTTTACAAATACTGCATTTTTTACAACTGAAGGATTGTGGCAACCCTGCCTCCAGCAAGGCTATTTGCATATTTTTTTCCAATGCATTTGCTCACTCTGTGTCTTTGTGTCACACTTTGGTAATTCTCACTACATGGCAATTTTTTTTCATTATTTTTATTATATTTGTTATGGTGATCCATGGTCAGTGACCTTTGATGTTACTATTGTAACTGGTTTTGGCCACCACAAAGAGTGCTCATTTAAGATAGAGAACTTAATCAAAGATGTATGTATTCTGACTGTCTACCAAACATTGCTTACCCTCTCTTCAGCCCTGTATAATATACGACCCAACCATACAAAAAGTTTTAACTTGTGATTAACAAGTGCTCTATAAAAAATGTAGATTTTCATGTCAAGGATTTTTACAAAATGTCTAATTTTCATAGTTCCAGAAACATTATGAAACCAGTACAAGCATGATTGGAATTATGGCTTTTAAACAGGCATGGAATTCTAACACTTGTAACACCATTGGGTTATTTTGTTGGTTTGTAATGGTTTATCAGATAAAATATATTTTTGTAGCTAATATTTTAACTCTAGTCATAAAAACAAATATTATTTTGGTAGCAATCCTTAGAGACTGATACACTAAAAATAATGTAATTTGTATAAGATAAAGACTCAATTGCTTTTATATAACAGAGGTCTGTAGACAAGTTAATACTGACATTTCATTTACAATAAATCTACAGATTACCCTATCAGGTTAATAGTATCTATCATACTATTAGGAAGGAGTCTAGGTAAAATATTAACATATAAATAAAAATCAGGTGGAGTTATGCTTTTAGCACTTGGATCTTGAGTGTTATTGATTAGGAGGAAAATTGAAGCAAGAATAATTTCTTAGAACTCCTAAATCTGACCAAACACATTTTAGTTATATCTAATTGTGAAACAGAGAAATTGTATTTTATACAGTAAAATATTTAAATTCACATTTTGGTTACTGCATTTTGTTACTTAGTGAAATATGACATATTACTTCATACCTTACAGGTCTTCTGAAGTATTGCATTTATATGTCACTGAAATAATGACTTTGACTTTTAAAATAATAATTGATTAATTCTAATTTCAGACTGAACTTCAGATTTACAAGTGCACTGAATGTTATATTTTTTCCCAAATACAGAAAACATTTTGAAAACCATACAGAACAAATCACATTGTTATTTCCAAGTAAATAGTTCCTGTCAATGTGATTTTCCATGTTTTAATGAGCCCCCTTATACTATAAAACATTAGTTCTCCCCTACTTCATTGTGATAAAGTATTTCAAAACATTTAGTCAAATGTATTTTAGTTTTATAGCTGTCCTCATAGATGCAACCCTTGGCAGGGACCTGGTATCTTCTCTCAGACCACTGTCACTGATGGTAAAATATTGCAGCCCTCTGAAACAGTTTTGCAAGTGATCCTATGTACACATTAAACTGTCCCATAATGTAATTCTTCCTTTTCAAATAAGTTACACTAATGCATGTATATATATATTTTAAAGATTTTACTTATTTATTTGGCAGAGAGAGACACAGCAAGAGAAGGAACACAAGCAGGGGGAGTGGGAGAGGGAGAAGCAGGCTTCTTGCCTAGCAGGGAGCCTGATGTGGGGCTTGATCCCAGGACCCTGGGATCATGACCTGATCCAAAGGCAGAGGCTTAAAGACTGAGCCACCCAGGAACCCTGCATGCATATTTTTTTTTTAACCTACAAAAAAATCTGTTAAACTTAGGGTACTTTACACTGCAGCTACTATTCATTGTTTTATTCCTTACAGAGTAATTTCACATCTAATTCCTCGGGAGGGGGGCAGAATTTGAAGTGATAGAACACTGATGCTGTCATGATAGCAATAAAATAAATCCAAGGGGATTGGAATTCTGACCCTTTTGCAAAGTCATCAAAATGTTTCAGTTAGGTTAATTATGATAATGTACCACAAATAATTATAGAATCAGAGGGTAAGGATTTTTTTTTTCTTCACTCTGGAAACCACATGAACTATTATCTGTCAGAAAATCTAATTATAAGCCTGATAATAATTGCACTAGATGGCCAGATGACAGCCTTTCACAAACTTAAACTTGTCTCTACATCTCATGATGTCTAATTTTAGTCTGTTCTCTGCCCTTACCCTTGTAACATTAACCAGGCAGGTATCAGCATGCTAACATGTTAAAATTATTAGTTTGCAACCAAATGCATTTCCTAAGACTGTTTAATGACTGCTTTCAATAAATCATGACGAAGGCAGCCGGGTGAATGGATAATACAAGGAAATGAAAGTTAATAGTCTAGAGTCATAGTTAATCTTTGTTCTGTCACCTATTAGCTCCAATTCACTTTTCTTCTATGGACCACACACTTCTCATCTGAAATGTTAGATAATGTCATCATTACGGCATTTTTTCATTCTAATAATAGAACCCATACACTTCATACCTTGCCAGTGTAATGGTATCATTCACATTAACACAATCTTTACCTGCTATCCTTTTGCTATATTTAAGGCAACTCTTATTGAGAAATGTGTTGTAATGAAGTCCCAGAATATTTATTTTGTTAAGTTAAAACATACAACAAAAATAATTTCAAGTGTAATTTGAAAATTAATTTCTTGGTGAAGAGATTTTTGCAAACTTTACATAATGAATAGGGACATATACTAATTCCTACAGAGATTTAGAAGGAAAAAGGACTGGTTCTCTACTTATACTGTCTTTGATTTTCCTCAGTTTTTTTATTATCTTTTGAAGATATAAAATGATTGCAGGAGGGGGAAAAATAAGAACACACAAAGAAAATACACTCACTTAAAAAATAAGTGGGGTTGGGGTGCCTGGGTGGCTCAGTGGGTTAAAGCCTCTGCCTGCAGCATGGGTCATGATCCCAGGGTCCTGGGATGGAGCCCACATCAGGCTCTCTGGTCAGCAGAGAGCCTGCTTCCTCCTCTCTCTCTGCCTGCCTCTCTGTCTACTTGTAATCTCTGTCTGTCAAATAAATAAATAAAATATTAAAATAAATAAATAAATAAATAAATAAAGTGGGGTTGAAATAATTGTTCTTTCAATCACTTTATTTCCTGTGTCATATGTAAGTAAACGAGATAGAATCATACCTATTAAACGCTAATATTATTAAACCTACTTTGTATTATAATATTACAAAATACATTATTATTGCATGTGTTCCTGCTAGTATAGTGAAGTTACAACAATGTCTTTGAAGCACCCAATCCTTAAGGCATGTATGTACATGAAGATATATATATATATACACATATATATATATCCCAAATATTTCAAATCGGAAACAAAGTTCACTGCATTGGAAGTCTGACAAATCTGTAAACTGTAATCATTACAATTACATTTTAGTATATGGAAGCATGCCTATTTTTAAATTGTCTCAACTATTAAAAAAAATCCTGTGCACTAAGAAATTATGGCTTAGCATTTAATTTAATCACACCTACTTCCCAGTACAGAAATCAGGAACTGTTCTTATTTTTTTTAATGGATCAGTGAATCATGAGACTGAGAGTTTAGTAGTATATTTTTGTTTCCATTTAATAAATTGTTCCATCTGTGATAAGGTTTTTTCCAGTGTAAGGGAATAAATAAGAAATAAATAAAATACCTAAGAGTAGCAGCAGATACGCTATAATGAAGTTACAAATACTTTGTTAAAGAATTTTTTTGGTGTCATGATATCAAAATAGAACAAAAGAAAAGTATGCCATAACATTTATGTCTGCCAAAAAAATATGTTGGGAAACATTAACCACTTCAGAGAGATTCTGAAGAAATGGATTATCACCAAAAAGACAGAAACCAGTTAACTGCTTCAATTTTTAGTTTATCCTTATTTGTTTGAAAAGTTCATTAATTAATTCCCATGGAGCTGTGAAGTAAACAACTGTACATTTTGGGAGAGAAGGCAAGTTTGATCTTAGATAAGAATAAATTGAAGGGATGCCTGGGTGGCTCAGTGGGTTAAAGCCTCTGCTTTCGGCTCAGGTCATGATCCCAGGGTCCTGGGATCGAGCCCCACATCAGGCTCTCTGCTCACCAGGGAGTCTGCTTCCCCCTCTCTCTCTGCCTGCCTCTCTGCCTACTTCGGTCTCTCACTGTCAAATAAATAAATAAATAAAATCTTAAAAAAAAAAAAAAGAATAGATTGAAGTAGTTTGTGCCTGGTAGGGGTATAATATGTTTTGTTTTGTTTTGTTTTTTAATCGGAAGGGCGAATGCAATTCTCTATAAATGATAAGGTAACATTTACATATGTCAGTAAGGGAGGTCTATTTATATCCCCATTTTATAGATAAGGAAAAATAGTAGGGAGTTTGAAGTAAGTTGCCTAAGGTGATATAAACATAAGATCTGTAGAAAGGGGGCGCCTGGGTGGCTCAGTGGGTTAAGCCTCTGCCTTGTCTGTCTGTCATGATCCCAGGGTCCTGGGATGGAGCCCGGAATCTGGCTCTCTGCTCAGCAGGGAGCCTGTTTCCCCCCCTCTCTCTCTGCTGGCCTCTCTGCCTACTTGTGATCTCTCTCTCTCTGTCAAATAAATAAATAAATAAATAATCTTAAAAAAAAAAGATCTGTAGAAAGATGAACACTGGTTACATAAGGGCTATCACATACAATTGGGACGACTGTGTAACTGAGCGGTGAATGGCTCCCCTTGAAGTTGTACACTGGAGGAGCCCTGAATATAGCACCTGGAGAGGATACAGTAAACAAAAGATTATCTGACACAGTGGGAAGCAACAGGAGGAGTCCTGGAATAATGATCCTCCACTCTCTTACATTATGCTACTAATTATATTTTGGCTATTTACTTTCTTTAGCTACTCTGGTCTTTCTGATAAATCAAGTTTGATTTCACCAATTTCTTGTATAATTGGAATTGTGCTGAATGGATCTCATTAAGTTCTGCTTAATTTAATTTCTTGGCCATCAGGTTATTGCTTAGGGGCGCCTGGGTGGCTCAGTCGGTTAAACATCTTCATCTGCCTTCGGCTCAGGTTGTGATCCCAGGTCCTGGGATCTAGCCCCACAATAGGCTCCCACTGAGTGGAGAGTCTGCTTCTCCCTCTTCCTCTGCCTCTCTTCCCCCCTTGTTAGTTTTCTCTCTCTCTCTCTCTCTTTCTCTCTCTCAAAAATAAATAAAGTTATTGCTTGGATGAATGATTGATGGATATATATGTGAATTGGTATTTCAACATATATTAGTATAGAGTACTGGGTGTAATGCACAATGGACCTGTGTAGTATTTGGTAAGGTTTTAAATTTCAAAGATGGGATTGAGGGAAACATTGGAGCAACCAAAGTACATATAGGTGGTAATTACAATCAGTAAAGGTTTACATGATATTGTGGCTTCTGCTTTGTAAGGAATTTAAAACACCACAACTAGAGATACCACATCTGAATACACTTTAGTGCTACCACAGAATAATGTTTTCTCATTTTTTTTTAAAGATTTTATTTATTTATTAGTTAGAGAGAGAGAGAGAGCGTGAGCACAGGCAGACAGAGTGGCAGGCAGAGGCAGAGGGAGAAGCAGGCTCCCTGCCGAGCAAGGAGCCGGATGTGGGACTGGATCCCAGGATGCTGGGATCATGACCTGAGCCGAAGGCAGCCGCTTAACCAACTGAGCCACCCAGGCGTCCCATGTTTTCTCATTTTTGACAAGAAGTCAAACTAAAAAGGCTTTTATATGTCTTGAAAATTGATAAGATATTCTAAAGTAACTGCAAAAAAAGAGTTTCATGTAACCAAATGAGAAATACAAAGGTTAAGATTCCTTTAAAATACAAATGCGGGGAGTCTGGACTTTTGTGTTCATCCACAGTGGAGTGATTTAAACTGGATTAACCTGCTCACCATAAACAATTATAAAACTGGACAAAAACGAAAACAAGGCAGTGAGTTTCAGATAACAGGCACCACACATCTGTGTTATTTAAAAGCAGGGAACTCCAATGTGAACCCATGTTTACTGTGGTTATTCACATGAGAAGAATTTCTTGTCCAAGATGCAGGGAGTGTGAGCCTAAGCAGTTGAGTAGCTTCACTGAGGTCAAGGGACAGATATAACAGTTCCTGGATACAGAAGCTGGAATCTGTGGGGCAGGACTCCAAAAAGGAAGGAGTGAGGCTAAAATTCTCTGCAGGGATTACCTGCAGATTTTTGTCTGAGACCTGGGTTGATTATGTACAGGGTGAGAGTCTCAGAGGCAGAAGAGAGAGAAGAGGCTTTAGGACTGAGAGCAGAAGAGAGATGGGAAAAGTTCGAGAGTGAATAACTCTCAAAATGTTGTCAGCACCTCATTTACATCACATTAGTACCTCTTTAATACTCAGCTGGAGGCAAAGCTAAACCTTACAAGTAAGGAATACAAGGAGACCTAGTCTACCCCATCCTAACAGACCCTGAAACCAAGTACCTACAACACCCTCAGTAAAGACAGACTTTTGAGTTTAAATCTGACCTTTGAGTATAATTCCTGCCAAGTTGGAGGATCTATAAAATATCTTGGACCTCCCCTGGATCCACTCCAATATAATATAAAACTATGCCTATTACACATCTGATACAAACTTCAGTGTATACACATCTTTTAATCGAATGACCTAGTAAAAAAGAAAAACATTCCTCAGTGCAAGCATACTTCCTCTGAGAGGGATAAAATAATATAGTTTTTGCTGTATATAATCCATGAAGACTACTATAAATTTGAAAATTATTAAGCATGCAAAGAAAGAGAAAAATAGAAACTGAACCCATGAACCAGATATTGGCTGAGCAAACGAAACCTTAAAACTGTTTTAAATAAGTTCAAGAACTTAAAAAATAATATGTTTTTAAATAGGAGACAGGGAGGGACTCTTTGCAAAGAAATGAAATTGCTTTAAAAAAAGGAAATTTTTATCTGAAAACTAAAACAAAATAAAAAATTCATGGGATGGATTCAGCTGCAAACTGGAGAAGGTTGGAATGATCAGTGAGCTTGTGGAGAAATCAATAAAAAATACTTAATTTGAATAACAGAAGCAAAACTGAAGAAAAGGGAATAGAAATTTAGTGACCTGTGAAATATTAAATCACCTAGTACATGTATCACTGGAGTTTTAAAGGAGATGAGAATGAGGAGGCAGAAAGAATATTTGATGAAATGCTGACCCAAAATACTACAAATGTGACATTAAAATCAACAAGAAGAGTCTTGGTGAACTCCAGACAAAAAAAAACAAAAAACAAACAACAAACAAACAAACAAACAAAAAACAGTTATACTTGGAAATATCATGGACAAACTATTGAAAACCCAAGATAAAGAGAAAATTTTACAATCAACCCAGAAGGTTGGAAAAAAAAAAAAAAAGACATTGCATACAGGGGGAAAATATCCTGTGAATATGAATAAAATCTCACTTCACATCAGAACTTGAGATACAAGAAAATAATGGAAAAGAAAAAAAAAATCAATCCAGTACTCTATATTCTTAAAAAAATATCCTTCAATGGAGGTAAAATAAAGGCATTTTCAGATAAAAGAAAGCTAATGAATTTGTAACTAGTCAATCTACACAATGAAAAATACTTAAGAATGTTCCTCAGCATGAAAAGAATGATACCAGATGAAAACTAGAATCCACAGGTAAGAATAAAGAACATTCGAAATGGCAATTCTGTGGGTAAATATAAAAGACCACTTTTCCTTTTCTTTTATAAATTTACCTAAATATAACTGATGGTTTAAAGCAATTTTTTAAGAGATTTTATATTATGCGATGCCTAAACATATGATAGCAAGGTGAGGAACATTGAGAATACATGAAATAATGTTAGTTTCTTGCATTTGTGAAGTAGTTAGGGTGATGTAGAAAATAGGAAATGTGAATTGTGAAGAAAGTGTCAGTTACAAAATGCAGAATGTTTCGGTTTTAACTCTAAGTTGACTTTCACAAGTTAAAGAAATAATTGCTAGCCCTAAAGCAAGCATGGGAAAAAATATTAAAAGCAAATTAAAATGTCTATATAAAAATAAAATGGAATAAAAAAAGACTTTCAATTAATGCAAAAAAAAAAAAGCTGCAAAGGAGCAGCAGGAAGAATGAGCTTTAAAAAAGCAAGATGATATACTTAAAATCATATTGATAAACACATCAAATGTCAAATGGATTAATCATGCCACCCCAACTGTAAGGAAGGTTTCTTTAGACATATAAGTGGGACAAAAGGATAGAACAGAATGTGAAACATAAGTATGGAAAACTTGACATGTTTATCTTGATATTAGACAAAGCCAACTTCGGGATGAAAAGAAACATTTTGTGATGATAGAATGGTCAATTAATCAGGACTACATAATCCTAAATATGCACAGAAATTAATAACATAGATTTAAAATACTAAAAGAAATTAGCAGAGCTAAATGGAGAAATGAGTAACACCACAATTACAGCTGAAGATGTGAATACCTCTTTCTCAGTATTTGAAACAAGTAGGCAAAAATATTAGGAAGAATATAAGACCTGAGCAACTGTGAACTAACTGATTTACAGAACACACAATGCCAAGTAATGGAAGAGCACATAAACTAATCAACCATACAGATCATAAAACAGTTTTTTTTTTGTAATATATTTCAAAGGGGAAGATCTTACAGAGTATTGTCTATTACTAGAATGCAACTAACCTAGAAATCAATAACAAAATATCTAGAAATTATCCAAATACTTGGGAGTTAAGTAACAAGCCTACTAAATGACCCATTGACAAAATAAAAAATCATCGAAATTATTTTGAATTTAATTTTTTTAAGGTAGGCTCCACGCCGCCCAGCATGGAGCCCAACAGGAATTTGAATTAATGACCCCGAGGTCAAGACCTGAGCTGAGACCAAGAGTCAGACACTCAAACAACTGAGCCACCCAGGCACCCCTTATTTTGAATTTGATTATAACAAAAATATAACTTATACTAGACATTATTTAAGAAGGAGAATTTGTTAAAGCACTTCATGAACCATGAACTTGAAAACTCGTTTTTCTGAATAATTATTACTGCTCCTAGTTCTACTTTTTTACTTTCTTAATGTGTTATTTTTGGGATATGAAGAAATAGGAATGTGCAGCTTCTCCATCTTGGGATAACTAACATTTGCAATGAATAATTCTTTGTTGTGGGGGCTATTCTGTGCTTTGCAGGAAGTGTAGGAACATCCTCAGGCTCCTTAGTAGCAACTCCCCTTCCCAGATGTGGCACTGAAACACAGATCCAGACATTACTGAATGTTTCTAGGAGTGGGAAGGTAAGGGTCCAGGGGATTAATGTCCCTGCCTTGAAAACCACAGAGCTAGAAGTTTTGTGGTCACTTTTGTGGTGAGATAGATGTGGATGGATTTACAAACTGTACATTTATCAACTTCGTTTCTATTGGAGTTTACTTAACCATTCTAAGCTTCTGTATTTATTCCTAGGTATACTTTAATTTTTTTTTTAAGATTTTATTTATTTATTAGAGAGAGAGAGAGAGAGCACAGGCAGACCGAGAGGCAGGCAGAGGCAGAGGGAGGAGCAGGCTCCCTGCCGAGCAAGGAGCCCGATGTGGGACTCGATCCCAGGACGCTGGGATCATGACCTGAGCCGAAGGCAGCCGCTTAACCAACTGAGCCACCCAGGCGTCCCCTAGGTATACTTTAAAAGAAGATAATGTATACCAGGAGATTAAAACACTGTGTTTGCCAATAAGTGAACCCTCAAGACGTATGAAGTATTATTATTTCCGTTTCACTGTGCAAATATGGACTGTAAAGAAACTCCTCAATGAAAATGACATTTTCAATAGCCAAACTACTTTAAAAAGTTTACTTTAATCTTTATGGTTTATAATCTCATTTAAATGAATTTATCGTTATAACTGAAATGTGTCAACCTTCACATATTCCCATGAAAATATGCTAATCATGGAAGTAGATTAGGATTCAACAATCTATTCCATTAAGCACCAAAGATTCTCTTCTTTGAACTGTTGCTGTGTGTCAAGATATTCACCACATCTGATTCTCAGTATTCTCCATTGTGACATAAGAAAGTATAAATTCCTTGATGATTTCAACATGTAAAATAAAGTTCTTTAAAAATTACAGGCATCAATAATTTTAAGAAATATATCTCCTTAAATACTATCTAGAATTGTAAGAAAAAATTCAAAACATAATAAAGTGATTTAATATGAATATAGCCTTTAGGGTGATAACAAAATGAGATAGAAATAACTCTAATGCTTCTCTAGAAATGATGATCCCTCTTCAGCAGAAATTTAAACTGATGTGGAGAAGTCATAAGATATTACACAACTACAATTAATAGCCCACGTCTCTTGAACATATACATGTTTTTTACTCATTCTAGCCTTAACCTGTTTTTTTTTTTTTTTTTAAGATTTTATTTATTTATTTGTTAGAGAGAGATCGAGCACAGGCAGACAGAGAGGCAGGCAGAGGCAGAGGGAGAAGCAGGCTCCCCGCCAAGCAAGGAGCCCGATACGGGACTCGATCCTAGGAGGCTGGGATCATGACCTGAGCCGAAGGCAGCTGCATAACCAACTGAGCCGCCCAGGCGTCCCTAGCCTTAATCTGTTTTTGTTCAATCATTGTGATAACCAAATATTTGATAAATATGCCACGTACCTACACCAGTACTTTAATGAGTTTCAAGTAAAACCAGTTTCTCTTTTCAGAAGCTAGTTCAGCCTAGTTTGGGAGGCTCAGCATACAATGAAAAAGCTCACCAAGACAAGTTACAGTCAGTAACTTCTGCTGAGAGTGAAAAAGAGGTCTGAAGCAATTACAACTCTAAGAATTAAAGATACGCTAGGTGAAACTTGTGGGTGCTCAGGACCTTAAAAAATAGAGTAGGACTCATGTCATTAAAAGGAGAGGGGTAGCTGTTCTAAACAGGGTGCAGAACAAGAACAAGACTGGAAGGTATATTAAGCTTGAAATCTTTAGCATTCATGAGACAATTGGCCCACCAAGAAACCAGGTATTGTTGGAGAATATGGGTTGCAGTAAGATTATAAATGTCTTTTATTGACAGAGAGGAGAATTTTTGCTTTAGACACAGTGGATAGCATTAGGAATTTTTGAGAAGAATTATACCGTACAGGAACTTTGTAGAAGATATATTTAGTGACATGAAGTAATAATGAATTTCAGATGGAGGTTGGAAGAGAAAACTAGAATGCAATAGCATCACTATCAACATTCTTCCCAATTATAAAAGGTAATATGACAGATTGGATTAATGCATCTATTAATTTGTGAGTTTCTGCAAGTACTCACAGTATTTTAAAATTAGATGCTCAAATTTCTATTCCTTTTGTTTTTCTCTCTGATATGAATTATCCCAATGTGTAAAATTCTTTTGGGGATTACAAAAATCCCTTATTTTCTATACACATAACATTCGTGTATTTAAGAAATACAAATAAGAAAATATATTTGAACAGATTATTTTCTTCTAACTCTTGGGAACATAATATCAGAATATTTATAACATATAAAGAAAAATAGGTTATTCTATCATACCTCTCACTAGCTAATGTCAGCTATATGGTTGCTCAAGCCAAAAGCAGTTTAGCTAAACCTGAAGACCCTTGTAGCTGCTCCTGTCCAATAGAGGTCACCTGAAAGCTCTGAATAAGCCTATTAGGGGAAAATTGATAAAATGCCAAATTCTGCATTTGTATTTGAAGTAATCTGAGGGCCAACCCCAACACTGTTTTGCCCTTTGATTTTTCCTGAATGTCCATGTGTTTTTCCACCTAGCAGTTACCGCTACCTCTGCCTATGAGCATGAGGAGAAAATACATTCCTACACTTCCCTAAACCTCGAAACACTATAAATTTTGAGGTTAAAAAATATGGTCACAATAACTTTAGCTTTCAAGGTAAACATCTATTTGCATATAAACTTTGGCTAGTATTACTACGGTACTTTGCAGTATTTTAGAAATGAAACCAGAAAATATTTTTCATAAAAGTTATTCGCTGATTTCTTTTAAGCACCCTGATGTAAGAAATTGAAATTCATTATATAATAAAAACCAAAAGTAGCTTATGGCCCAAAAAGAATAAATAATTAAAACATATATGTGCCTTTAATGACACCTATGCCAGACAACAAGCAAAGCTAAGCAAAAACCAAATAAAATCTAACAAGAACAATCACAAAAATCAGCACTTACCCATATTTTGCAAAATTTGCCCAGTATTTCATTATGGATCTACTCAAAATTTCCTCAGCTTTTGTATAATTAGCTCTTCTTTCCAGCGGCAAACCAAAGACAAATTCAATTTCATAACCATGCATCACTCCCATCCATTCTGGCCAAGGAAGTTGGGAGGATCGGTGTTTAAAATAGTAGAAAAAGGCATTATTTCCCAATTCTGAGAACTTTTTGGTGAACTCCAAGGCAGGGCATATGATATTATAATCCCCAAGAACATCATCCAATGTGTCACGGTATTTTTCAGCTCTCTGATCATCTAACAAGTCCACATAATAAAAAAGGATTGATTCCCTTCCAAATTCACTCACTCCTGGAAAATACATCTTTACACCTTCTTGAAAGTCTTTTCTAGTTATGATACTGTCGTTATCTTTGCTGAAACCTGGAGCACCATATACTAAAAATGCTGTCCCTTCATTTTTATTAACACCCACCAAGATCTGGGCTTTTTTGAACTGTCCAAGTAGGAGTAGTGTGTCTGGCATGTCAGTGAGAAAATCACCATCCACAATTGGACCAAAGTTTACAGACAAAAGTGTATCAGAGGGGACAACCAAGACTTCATTCAGTAGAACTTCCTGGGGATCTTTGTTTCTAAGACATTTGATTATCTCTGTCTCATTTTCTTTAGAGCAACCAATATATTTAGCTAAGGTCAGTGTTCTGTTCCTGGCTTCATCAGGAGACATTACTGCCCAAGGGGCATTAGAGGATCCACTTTGCAGAATGGCTCTGGTAAACAATGGCTGACTTCTAGGAGAAAGTAAATGAAGGCTAACTGAACCTGCTCCTGCACTTTCTCCAAAGAGAGTTACACTTTTAGGATTTCCACCAAAGGCTGCTATATTTTTTTGGACCCACTGAAGTGCCAACTGTTGATCAAACAAGCCCATGTTCCCTGGTACCTCGGGATTTCCTGGTAAAGCTAAGAATCCTAGGGCACCCACCCTATAGTTCATTGAAACTACAATAACTCTTTCAACCTGAGCTAGAAATTTGCCATCATAAACAGGCAAAGATGATGTTCCGGTCTGAAAACCACCACCATAGATCCAGATCATTACAGTTGCATTTTTTGGTTTAGGTGTTGGTACCCACACATTCAGATATAAACAGTCTTCACTGAGATCCGTGTTTGGGTTCCACATCTCTGATCCAGGGAAACCTGGGAAACTCTGATCTGTGTTCTGATAGCAAGAATTTGCATACTTTGTGGCATTCCAAATATCGGACCACTTGGTCAAGAACTGTGGCTTTTTGAATCGAAGTCTACCAAGAGGTGGCTGTGCATAGGGAATTCCAAGAAAGGCTGTTACCGTGCCACCAAGAACTGGAAAGTTGATCCCTCTGACCTTTCCATTCTTGGTGGTAATTATGATGTCTTCTTCTGTGTGTGACTTCCCGATAAGCACCCAGAACAGAAGAAACCGCAAGAGAAATCGGATGCTTATGATTGTACGCTTGCTCTGCATATTAGTTTCTGAAAGAGAGGTAATTAGGAAGTTTTAAAAGCTTCATGCATCAAGTATTATATTTTATTTAAGATAATTAACTGAAATACAGTAGTTCTTATTAATCCTGCTAATTATGAAAACTAATAAATCTGCTACTACTATAAAGGTTTTGTTAAACAGACACACACACACAGAAAATGCTTGGAGAGATTTCAGTTTTCAATTTGAACAGGAATAAGTGGAATGGAAAATTACAAATTATTTCACTTTGGGAAGATTCATTATCAAGTTTCTGTAAGGAAGATTTAATATTTTAAAGAGGAAGTTTGTCCTGGGTATATATACTTTTTTAATCATACACAGAGCCACTAAAAGTGGCATTAAGTCAACTCATAAAGATATCATTTCTACCTCGGTTAGAAGAGAAAATATAAGCTCATGTGTTCTCTGAAATTTGTACAGTTCTATTCATGGTCAGCTGACTCTGACAGACTGTGAAGTAGATTGAGAAACTTTAAGGGTCCTTAGACTTCTGTTATTGGCTTCTGTTCTTTTTCCATGGTCCCTTCTGTGGTTCTTTTTGCCTCCTGGTTTCTTCCTCTACACAATCCAGAAGAGAATTTGGACAATCTATTCATTGAATATTAAGTAACAAAAATAAAACTGTTGTCATCGATCTTAAAAATTGTGAATACTAACAAATCTGCTGTCACTGTAAAGAACTACGGGAAAAACTGGGAGAGAGAACTGTGGATATATACCAGACAATTTCCCTGAAAGTGAGTAATGAAGAAAGCCTTCTCTAGCTGAATTACAATGTTAATGGAGAAAACCAGCAGCTGATAATACAATGTTTGAGCAGATACTTTGAAGGAATTTTACATGCAGGGATTACTCAGTGCACATCTGTTATTTGTTAATTGATCAAAGTATATGCAACTGGTAAGGTTACATGTGTTAACATGGTCAGATTACTTGCATTTTGATAGTGGACAAAATAAATGAGATTAAGAGGACTAATGCTGAGGAATTACTGGAAAGAGGAGAAGAAGAAAAAAGAATCTTTGAGACTTACAAAATCATAACTATTTGACATTTTATTAAATAATATTTATTAATGACATGAAAAGATTGCTTATGGAAATCAAAGTTTTATTAAAAATTCATAATGTGGAGCACCTGGGTGGCTCAGTAAGTTGGTTTCAGCTCAGGTCATGATCTCATGGGTCATGAGATCTAGCTGGATGAGGCTCTATGCTCAGTAGGGAGTCTGCTTCTCTCCCTCCCCCTTCTACTGCCCACCACTCGTGCTCTGTATGCTCTCTCTTCCTCAAATAAATACATCTTTAAAAAAATTCATATTGCACACCAGAATTTCTTTAAAATTAATAAAACCTAAAAATCAGATTCTGAAACTTCACATGACAAAGAGGAACACAAAAATGTAATGCCCATATCATTTAAAAGAAATAGTATCTTTATATAACTGGAAGAAAACCTGATTAAAACAGTCAAATACAAACACTGATTCTCATCCACACAATAAAAACAAAGGTCCATAAATGTACAAAAATTTTTTTGTATTATTTTTTGATACTGTAATTTTAAATACAATCTATGTGTCTACGGTGCCTAAGAAGCTGGTGCTGTGAGCATTGAGAGTTTGTATTAGTGTTTTGTTTTTTTTTTTAATTTAGATTGTCTCAGAAGGTAAAGAGAATAAAGTACTATTCTGAAAACTGTTTCAGAGTTAGGATTCTCACATTTTAAATCAACCTCATTTACCACTGCTAATAGTACAGCTAGTGATCAACAAGTATTTTTTGAGCGCCCCCAAAAGATCTGGATAACCTGATCAATTGTACAGTATTTTTAGTGTATTTATAGTTATTTCTACCTCCATCTATATATCTACATATAATTCTATCAATGTCCATACATATATTTATATATATGTGTGTATGTATATATATAAATAAACACACACATGTGTCTATATATAATAATTATAAAAATAATAAGATTTTAAGAAATCAAATTGTGACATTATTTTATGTTATCCGTTTTGATACAACTGAATCTGTATTAAGACTATTAAATGTTATTGAATTATATAATATTTTAACACTATTTCTCTACTATTATGACATTTATGATTTCTATACTATTATGATATAACATTTATAATATTATATTTATTATACTATTATGATTATGATATAATATAATATAATCATATATCATAATTCCATGATAATGTAACAATAATGTAAAGGTTCTTTTAGACTTAACATTTTTTAATGAAATTTTGTATTTCTGAAAATTTAAGAGTTTTAGAGGCATAGCTATCACAGTCTTATTTTTTTTTTCCCTTCTGATAATTTCCAAGCCCTTTTAAGTAGATAGACGTGACATTTGGAGAACAAAGTGCTGCAACAGATTTTTTTTTTCTTTTTAAAAACCTGCTTTGGAAAGAAAATAGGAATTAAAACACAAAGTGGGTTTATTCTAAGCTGCATTTCAACAGATTAATTGCAGCATCTCTGGTTGTATTCGTTTCTCCCTGCGGCCCAGTTCAAGCAATGTTCTTCTGAATCTAAAGTAAAGATCCTCTGTTTTTGTGTGTGTGTGTGTTTGTGGTTTTATATAAATATCATTTTACCTTTATAAACCAAACACCTAATGTTAATAACTTCTGGTCTCTGATAATTTTCAAATGTTTGTTGTACAATTTAATAATTTAATTGCACAGCAAGTATAATACTACCAAAACATTTTGTTTTTGTATGTATTTAATAAATGTAATAATTTTCCTTGAATATCTTAAAACATATCTACTATAACATGTAAAAGGCTATGATCTCATTCATATGTCACCTAGCTTGATTTTCTTGTATGTTTTTATTTATATTTGTGCTGAATAGATGATGTTGTATAGTATGATTTATGTGAATAATAATCTTGCTTTCTCAACTATGATCTGAGTCCTCATCTCACAAATAATGTAATTAATAACATTCAAAAAAATCATGGTATTCCTGTGTTCACTGAAAGAATGGTAATATAATTCCAGCTTACCATCATGCTACCTGTTGGAGCATTAATATAACATACTATAAAGTCTAGACTTTAATATGAAAGCACGCATGTGCTCACATACACATTATTAGTGTAAGGTAATATTTTTATAGTTAGCTGCAGTACTGATTTAAATAAGCATTATGTTGTTCTTTTCATAATCTGATATTCTCTATTCTAACCGGTTGCTCTGTATTTTTAGTATATGTTACCACAGGATTAAATAACCAAAAGATGAATAAAGGAGACTAAAAAACGTGATTAGTCTATATATCTAAATCTTTACTAATAATTAAAACATTAAATAAAACTTCATTTTTTTT
>ML099237.1:0-11748 GCA_003697995.1 Taxidea taxus jeffersonii
GCGCTGTCAGCGTCCGCACTCGGGATGACCTTGGGCAAAAAGTGGAACTTCTTCTCTGCCCAGCCCTTTCTCCGAAGGGTGGCCCGTATCACCGGGCAGTGCCCGGAGATGGAGAAAATCTTCTTTTCCTCAAATTGCAAGAGCAGATTTTAAATTAAGGAATGAAAGGCAAGGCGGTGAGGTGTCTGTGAGGGGAGGACACTCCCATCCCGCTCCAAGAGGAAGCAGCCGAGCACACGCGCACACACGGGCACCAAGCAGGGCCCCCACTGTGCGCACGCTCATTCTTCGTGGGCCTTGCTTTCTCTACGAAGGTGATCGTCTCAGTCTCTCATGCTTGGGGGTGAGGGGACGGGTGCCCGAGGTTCAGGGAGTGAGAGGGAAGAGCCGCTCAACCAGCCAAAAAGGGCCAGAGGGACAGGAGGCCAACAGTATGAGGCCAGCACAGGGGAGCTGGGGACTCTGCCTGTGACCGTGGAAACAAACGCAGCTGCCTGGGGACCAGGTAGAGAGATGGCAGCAGGTGGTGGGCACCCAGGTCTTCCCAGCTGAGGGATGGGAGACGGGAGAGTGACGGTCATGCTAGAGCCCCTGGGCCCATGTTGCTGAGGTCCAGCCTGCACACCTTCACCTGGACAGGGTCCCAGAGTGCGACAGCCGTAGGGCAGGGTCACCGGTTAACTTAGTGCCTCATGAGTTTGTGGGAGCAGGAAGGGAGAGCTGGGCAGGAGGGGATGGCTCAAACTCACGGTGTCCTTAATTAGATGACTTTATATGAATCAAAAGACAGACTCTAGTTGGTGGGCCTGGCCTAATCAAGCGCACCTCTTGAAAAGAGGGTCCAGGGCATCCCTGAAGTTGGAGATTCAAAGCAGCAGAGACTTTCTCCCCACTGTCAGCTCTGAAGAAACCAGCTCTTTAGCCACAAGGGAATGAGCCCTGCCAACCAGCCCAGAGAGCCTGAAAACAGATCCCTTCCCAGATGATTTTCCTCTGGATGAGACCCCAGCCCAGCTGATGCCTCATTTCAGCCTCGAGGGACCCTGAGCAGAGGACCCAGCAGAAGCTGTGAGATAACAAATGGATATGTTTAAGCTCATGGCGATTTGTGACCCACATTACCAGTTGACGTGCCCTATAGTCCCCAGAAGGAGGACCTGCACACCTCTCCCAGGAACACGTGCAAGAAAGCTTGTGCCTGGGGCCAGAGGCTATGAGTCCAGGTCCCGTGCCCACAGGAAACACCCAGCAGCTCAAAAGACCTCTCTCAGCCTCCTTCTGTGCAGGAAACCTGTCCAAAGCCTGCCCTCGTCCCCCACAGGGCTGTGCACCAGGACGGAGGGATGGGATGACCTTGGCCACGGAGGCGCTGCGGTGATGCAGAGGCAGGCAGGGAACCTGACCGGCGGCAAGAGCGTCAGCGCCCTGTGCCCCAGCCAGAACCCCAGCCATGCTTACGGTCAAACTGAACGATCCTGGAAAAGCAGACTGTTGTAATGAACAGAATAAAATTCCTCAGGGAACCACAAAAGGAAGAAAAACAGAGCGTAAGACCTGTAAGATATAAGAGGAGAAATGGAATCTAAACTGCAATCAGTCCACAAGGAGGCACAAAATGAGGGGCAAGCCGACCAGACAAGATAGACGGAACGCGGGAAGGAGCCAGGGACACAGGGGACGCCCGAGGACCCCAGGGGTGCACTTGTGGATAAACACACGAAGGCCCCAGGAAGAAGGTGAGGCGTGCCGGCTGGATTTCTAAAACCCGTCTGTGCTGTTTACAAGAGAAAGTCAAAAGCAGTCGCGCACAGGTCAGTGGAACATAAGAGGATCTAAGCATGAGACAAAGCAGCCTTTGGGACAAAAGAAACCCCTAAAGCAAAGAATATCGCACCATAATTTACAAAAAGATGGAATTCACCAGGAAGTACTTTCGTCTGCTCCTAGTAAGAGAGCGATAAATTATATAAAGCGAAAACTGACAATCGCAATGTGAAGGGATCCACACTGACCAAGGGTATCTAATGTGCTTCTCTCAGGGAGAGACAGACCCCCAGACCAGAGGGTCCAGTCGGCCTCACAGACTGGAGCCACGCAGATAGCCAGCTCTGCCCAGTCGGCTCTCCTGGACGCACCCAAGACGCTGGGCATCAAGCAAGTCGGGACACATTCAGATGCAGATGACACTCAACCGTATGCAGCTGAGCTAGAAATCAGTAACAACAGAAATAGGAAAAAACCCCAGCATTTATCCAAAGGGTACAAACATAGTGATCCGAAGGGGCACATGTGCCCCAATGTTTGTAGCAGCAACATCCGCAACAGCCAAACTGTGGGAAGAGCCCAGATGTCCAACGACAGATGAACGCACAAAGATGTGGTGCCCATACACAGCGGAATATTACGCAGCCTTCAAAAGTGAAGTCTTGCCGTTTGCAACGACGTGGGTGAAACCCGGGGGAGCGGTGCCGAGCGAAGTCGATGAGCCAGAGGCAGGGACCACAGGCAGCGTCGCATGTGGAATTTAAGAAGCAAAACAGGAGCCCGGAGGGAGGAAACTGAAATAAGGCGAGATCAGAGAGGGAGACAAACCGCAAGAAAACCTGAACTCCAGGAAACAAACTGAGGGCTGCTGGGGGGGCAGGGTAAGGGGGTGACGGGCACGAAGGAGGGGCGGGGTGGAATGAGCACGGGGCGGCGTATGCAGCTGGTGAATCACTGACCTCGACGTCTGAAACCAAAAAGGCGCTATCTGTTAATTAAGTTGAATTTAAATAAAAAGTAAAAATAATAATAAAACAAAAAATAAAATAAAATGAAAAAATTTCGTGTACATGAAAAAAATAGAAAAAAAACCAGAAGTACAGACATGCATGAACTCTACTTTGAAGGCACTCCCAATCAATGAAAAGTAATAATATGGACCATAAGCACTTTGGGCTGCATCTCAACAGAAGTGTCATAACACAGAAGCCTGTGGAAGCAGCTAACGCTTAGAGGGGGCTTGTGGCCCTGGATGTTCAGCTGTTCTTAGGTTTCAGGGGACAACCTGCGAACTACCGAGCCGGTAGGCTGGTCGGTATGACGTTGCCGAGAGCACACACAGCCGGCAGGTCCCGCTCCCCAGGGCAGGGCAGCTGGCCAGCGCGCGGCCGGTGCACCCAGCCCATCACACCGCGACCCCGCACTGGGGACCCCTGCTCCGCAGCTGCGCGTTGGGCGCCAGGAGCAGGTCCCCACGGGTGACGTGCCAGACGCCCCCCGCTCCACCTGCCGGCCTCCTGAGCGAGGGCCCAGCGCAGCGCAGAGCCCCACAATACGGCCCTCCCCCGGCGAAGGCTCCTGATGCTCAGGGCCACAGCCGGGCCCTCCGCTCTCAGGTAGACAACACCAGCACCTACCCCCGCCCCCCGAGGGCCCAGCGCTGGGGTCCGGGCCCAGCCCAGGCTGGCCGACTGCCCACTGCTGGAGAGCTCAGCACATCAAAGGCAACCCACTGGCTCTCCAAACTCCAAAATAAGCTTCCACGTTTAAAAAGCACCCACCCCACCTGGCTGGCTCTGTCTGAAGGGCCCGTGACTCTGGACCTCAGAGGCGTGAGTTCGAGCCCCATGTTGAATGGAGAGATTACTGAAATAAATGAAACTTTATAAAAGTGTCCCTCCAGCCCCAAAGGGCATTTACCTTGATGGCCTTTTCTGTTAATTGTCTTGCTATTTTGTATCTGTCTAATTTCGGGGAAGAAGTCGAGTCTTGGGAAATTCCTCGTTTTAATTCTGCAGGAGAGAGAGACATCCAGGCAGAGGTGAAAGTGCATAGGGCTGCTTGGGAAGGAAGCCCAGCCCACCTCCAGCCCCCACACCCTCCCCACCAAGCCCTCAGCGTCCTCCCCAGGCTGTACCCCAGCCGGCCATCCCCAGGCGATGCCCTCTCTCGGCCCCCAGCCCACCAGCCCCGGCAGCTCTGGCTGGGGCGCTCTCTCTCCTTGCTGGGCGCCCCACCCGCCTTGTGGACACACCATACCACGACCACCCGCCTCCGTCTCCGTCTGGGCCAGCCGTCCCTCTCTTCCCCTGACTCTGGCCGCCAGGCTCCCAGCAGCACACACAAAGTTCTAGTGCAAGCACCTTAAAGATTAAGATGAAAACCCTCCTCTCTGCATCCCCACCCCTCCATAGTCCCGCCTTCCACCTCTCTCCACGCACCCATCTGCTGGGCTCCACCGGGGGCACCGCTCATGCTGTCATCACACACACATAAGCAGATCCCGTGGTCACTCCCCTGAGCCCCGGCTCCTTGGACCACCAGACTCTTGGCCGGCCGGCCCTGCTCCCGTTGGCCCCCCTTCCCCTCCTCACCGTGGCCCCTTCTCTCTCCCTAGGCCCTAACCTTGAACTGCCCGGACCTTGACCTCCGACTCCATGCTTCCAGTCCACACGCACTCCCTGGGCCAGCTCACCTTGTCGGGTGGCTTTCAATCCCACATGCCCAGAGTCCTGGGATGCACACCTTCCCCCCACACCACGGGACCTCCTGCCGCCACCAGGACTCCCGGCACCTGGGTGTGCAAGGAGCCCCACAGGGGGGCAGGCCAGCAGCAGACACCCACCCACACGCTGCGGCCCGGAGGCCCACATCCGCTCCGCCAACCAATACAGACAAAAGCAGCAACGCCCTTGGTGGGGCCGGGGGCGGGGCTCCGACAGCGGCAGGTCCACGCGCAGAAAACAGATCGAACCCCAGCTGAGGACACACAACAGGTCATCTGCGCCAGACCGCGGGCTTCCACGTGAGAGCTAGACACACAAAGCTTCTGGCAGAAAGCACCAGGCATAAAAGTTAAAGTTGGGAAGATGACGTGTCCTGCTCTGTTAAGGAAAGGAGAACGCAAAGCACTAACTGGGAAAAAATATTCTCAATGTAGATGTCCCACGAAGCCCAGCACAGAAGGAAGCACACTGAGTGGTTCCGTCCATGTGGGGTCCACGGTGACAAAGGCCAGAACAGAGGGAGGGTGGGAGGGGCTGGGAGGCACAAGGACACGGCCCCCGGCACCCCCGGTCCAAGAGCATGGACTTAGAATGAGCAAAGCCACAGTTGGCCAAACACCAGGACACGACACGGAAGCCACAGACACGTGCCCCGCACGTGGGGCTGTCAGGAACCGAGCAGGAGACAACGGTCTGCGAGGACGAAGATCGTCACGTCGCCGCGTGAGCACACCCAGAGCCCCTCACTCGCCTCCAGGACACGGGGAGCGTGAGGGAAAGCACACCTTCGAGAAGGTCGGGCGGTGAGCCCATTGCCCTCTGACCACAGAGCGACTGAGCCAGGGTCAGTAACGGAACAAGGCAACGGACAGAAAACTCCGGCACAGTCCGTGCCCACACGCCAAGCAACCCACGGTGGGCCGGTCGCGCGGGAGAGCACTGCGCATTTCTCAGCTAAACGAGGATTAAAATACCAAACACCAGATCTGGGGCTGTAGTTAAGTTGTACTTATAGATTTTTAGCTGTAGATGCGTATATTCGAAAATAGCAAAGGCTAAAAACAGTGAGTTAAGCATCCATCTCAAGATGTTAGAAAGAACAGTAAATTTAAACCCAAAGAAATACAAGAAAATTAACAGAAAGGAGACACTGATGAAATATTTTTAAAAATCCAATAGAGGATTAGTCAAGCCAGAGGTTTATGACTAATAATATTAAAAAACAATTGGTGAGACCAACTTATAAAAAACTTATAAAAAAAGAGAAGAGGCATAAAAGTGCCATTTAAAACCTTCCCATCAGTACAACTCCAGGGCTAATGGCTTCGTGGGTGAATGTGCAGAACATCTAGTCTCATACAACACATTCTGAGAGTAGAAAAGGCACGGCCAGCACCTTCCAGGGATGGCAGGTCCCAGGCCAGTGTGACGCACGCACACAGGTGACAGAACCGTACACACAACGACCGCCTGGTGTTATTTCAAGGCTGGCTTAGAGAAGAAAGCTCCGTAAACTGCACCACAGTAAGAGTCAGGAAAAGTCATCAATCCCATCTCAGCAGACACAGTCCTAAGAAACCCCAATTTCCATTCAGCTGAAAGCTCTCAGTGAACGGAGACACACAGGAGCAGCCCGGCAGCGACCCTCCGTGGCCCCCGGCCTTTCGAAGCCCGTGCTGCCCTGGCCGGAGGGATCCGAGCTCTCCGGAGAGCTGGGATTCCCGGGCTGGGACACTGGGAGCCTAGGTGACCTCGGGGCATCGTGATGCCCTTACAGACTCAGGTGGGGACACAAAAAGATGCAGAAGCGGCATGCAGAGGCGGGAGAGCCGAGCGCAGACCGCTGGGAGCATCTCGGAGCATGATGGTCACTGGCCGGACCCAGTCCAGACGTCCGGGGAGATGAGAGAGAGAGAGAAGCACAAACACAATCCTCCCCCTTGGCCATCAGAGACGCCCGCACCTCCGCTGGGAACCCATGACTGCGGGGCAGGAATCAGCACCTGGGCACACCTTCTGGAAGGATCCGGACTTCACGGAGGCTGAGGAGGGGGCAGCTCCTCGTCCACTCTTCCCGGCTACTCCAGGCACCTGGACCCCGGGGAGGGGAGAGGCAGGTGGGCAGGTGCAGCAGTGGTGGTGACGCCAGAGCACGTAGGGGCCGCGGGAAGTCTCCACGACCACCTGCGGCACCACCTCCTCCCGCCCTCCAGGCCCATCGCAGCGGGACTTTCCCCCACTCCGCTCAGGGGCCTTGGGCCGTCACCAGGTGCCCCGACAGCGCTCCTCCCGTGGCCACAGGAGACACGACCCTACCACGAAGGGGTCTGGCCAGCCCCGGTCCAGCGACTGGCGGCAGCACCACGACGCAAGGCCCGACGGCAGGGGCCCCCGGGGCCGGGCTCCACCTCCCAGGAGTCTCTGCAAAACCAAAGGCCGCGCTCCTCAGGTCTCCAGCGCCCCGCGCCGGATCCCCGCGTCCCCAGAGGGGGCAGAGGAGGAGCGTAAACTGCGGCGGGCGACGCAGGACTTGTCCAGAACAACGGTCTGGAGCCCCTCAGGCCCAGATCCGGGAAAGGCAAGGCGAGAGGAGCCGCCGCTCGGAGGAGACACCGCCCGCAGTTCCCAGCGCGCCCCGATCTGAACAAACCGGCTCTGGGACTTCTGGGGAAACACGGCATCTTCTGGGTGCTGGATTTAGTAAGGAACTACTGTCCATCTTATCAATGTGCAAACGGAGCTTAGTTATAAAATGTTGCTTTTGGAGATACTTAGTAAATATTTAGATAACACTAATATTTACTAGTAAATATTACTAACAAACATTTCATAAAATCATCATTAAAGACAAAAGAGAGGTAGTCTCTAATATTAAAAGGATCAATTTGTTGGGGAGATATAAAAATTTCGAAAGTGGGGACGCCTGGGTGGCTCAGTGGGTTAAAGCCTCTGCCTTCGGCTCAGGTCATGATCCCAGCGTCCTGGGATCGAGCCCCGCATCGGGCTCTCTGCTCTGCAGGGAACCTGCTTCCCCTGCCCTCTCTCTGCCTACTTGTGATCTCTGTCTGTCAAATAAATGAATAAAATCTTTAAAAAAAATTTTTTTTAAATAAAAACATGGACCAAAGGAGAATCTCAAAAATGATTTGAGCTGAATGATAGTAAAAATATGACATATCAAAGCATTATAATGCAGCTAAGATAGTGATAAGAGAGAAATTTATAAATTTAAATTCATATATTAGAAAACAAATGGGGGGCACCTGGGTGGCTCAGTGGGTTAAAGCCTCTGCCTTCAGCTCAGATCATGATCTCAGGATCCTGGGACCGAGCCCCGCATCGGGCTCTCTGCTTAGCGGGGAGCCTGCTTCCCTCTCTCTCTGCCTGCATCTCTACCTACTTGTGGTCTCTTTCTCTGTCAAATAAATAAATAAAATATTTAAACAAAAAAAAGAAAAGAAAACAAATGGAAAGCTATCTGAGCTAATATCCAAAGAGGTTAGCAAGAGAACAATTAAACAAAAAGAAAGTAAAAGAAAGAAAATAATAAACGGCAGAATCCAGTTAAATAGAAAATAATGTGCCATAGAGAAAATTAACAAACCAAAAGTTGGATCATTGAAACAATTTTTTAATTGATAAACCTTTTCTAGATCTAAAAAAATGAGAAAACACAAATATACAATATCAAGAATGAAAGGGAATATCCTTACTGATTATACAGATGTTAAATGATAAGATATTATAAACATCCACATGCCAATAATCTGACAGTTCATAGGAAATTAGCATTTTCCTTGATAAAAACAGCTTTATCAAAACTGAACAAAAAATCCCAGAAAATCCAGGTAGGCTTATTTTTGGTAAAGAAATTAGTTCCAGGGGCGCCGAGGTGGCTCAGTGGGTTAAAGCCTCTGCCTTCGGCTCAGGTCATGATCTCAGGGTCCTGGGATCGAGCCCCACATCAGGCTCTCTGCTCAGCAGGGAGCCTGCCTCCTCCTCTCTCTCTGCCTGCCTCTCTGCCTACTTGTAATCTCTGTCTCTCAAATGAATAAACAAAATCTTAAAAAAAAAAAAAAGAAATTAGTTTTATAACTAAAAACTTCCCACAATGAAAACTTCAGGTCTAGATGGCATCACAGATCAATCTTTCCAAACATTAGGGGGGGAAATATATGAGCCCTCTCATTGAATAAGAAAATAATAAACCCTTTCAATTCCTTTTTAGGTGGTCATAAATTTAATCCCAAAACCTAACAAGGACATTATAATAAAAGAATAGCACCGCCAATCTCATTCATTAAAATAGGTATAAAAACCCTAAAATTTGTAACTCAGATCCAGTTGTACAAAACAATACAATATGGCCATGTGAATTTTATCCAGGAATATAAAGTTGGTTTAATATTTGAAAATCCATCAATATAATATACCACTTTAATAGACTAAAAGATGAAAATACATTATCATCTCAATAGATGCAGAAGAAAGCACATGATAAAATGTAATAACTATTCATTAAAAAATTTCTCAGTAAGGGCGCCTGGGTGGCTCAGTGGGTTAAGCCTCTGCCTTCGGCTCGGGTCATGATCTCAGGGTCCTGGGATCGAGCCCCATATCGGGTTCTCTGCTCAGCAGGGAGCCTGCTTCCCCTGCCCCCTCTGTCTGCCTCTCTGCCTAACTGTGATCGCTCTCTGTCAAATAAATGGGTAAAATCTTTAAAAAAAAATTTTTTTTTTCTCAGTAAACCAGGAATAAAAGGGAACTTCCTTTAAAAAGCCTAGAGCAACAGCATACTTCATGGTGAAATATTGAACACTTTTCCCCCTCAGTTTGGGAACTGAAAAAGTTGTCCATTAGATCATTTCTGTTCAACATTATACTGAAAGTACTAGCCAATGCAATAATGCAAGAAAAGGAAATAAAATGTATAAAAACTGAAAAGATTTACAGATGATGACTATGTATGTAAGAAATCCCAATGAATCTACTAGCTATTAGAACTAGTTAGCAAAGTAACCAAATGCCAAGGAAGTTCAATAAAATTAATTGTATTTCTATATATGTGGAATAATTAAAAGTGAAACTCAACAATGTCGTCTCTAAAAAACATCAAATATCTAGTAGTAAACCTAACAAAAGGAGTCTCCCATATCTGTACTCTGAAAACTTCAAAACACTGTTGACAGGAATCAAAGAAATAAATGTTCCTGGGTTGAAAGACTCAATGTTGATAAAATGTTAGGCTTCATGCAAATTGATCTATGGATTCAATGTAGCCAAAATTGAAACCCTAGCAGGATTTGTGTGTATGGGTGTGGGTTAAATTAACAATTTGACTCTAAAATTTATACGGTAATGCAAAAGTCTAAGAAAACCTAAACAAATCTTGAAGTACAAAGTCAGAAGACTTACACTACAAAATATTAAGACTTACTATGAAGCTACAGGAATTAAAACAGGGTAGTATGGACTCAGGATAGGCAAAGAAATCGATAAAACAGAATGGAAAACAAAAAATAGGTCTAGGCCTGATTTTCCACAAAGGTGAGGTTGCAGGGCCCACCTGGGTCAATTAGATATTCACATGGGGGAAGACTGAACGTTTGCCCACCCACTCCTACCTCACTCCATAGGAAACAGTCAACCCTTGTGAATTGTAGGGGTGAATATGAAATATTACATTATAAAGTTTCCAAAGGAAAACAGGATACTGTTTTCTGGACAATGGGGTGGATATAGATTTCCTGGTAGGACTCAAAAAAGCACTACCTATAGAAGAAAAGATTGACTATTAAAGTTTCTTATAACTAAGAAGTTGATTTTCAGATGGACTCGGTAAGTGGCTGGAAACGCCCACCAGGGACCAGAAGGTCCTTATAATCTATCTAAGGACAAAGAACTGATGTCCGCCCAGCAGAGGCCAAGAACTCCTCCCACTCAATAAGGAAAAACCACAACCCAGTTAATAATGGCCCAAAGACTAGCACGGATACTCCACAAAGACCCCCGAAAGGAAAGTGGAACGCAAACCACCGTGGGCGCCCCGCACACGCCCCCACTGCCCAGAACCAATGGGACGAGGCCCACCGCTGGCCTGGATGGGGAACAGCTGGTCTCTTACCGCCGCAGTGGCCCAAAGCTGAGCAGGAGCCCGCCCTGGACCCCGCGAGCTGGCCCTCAGGTGTGCACCGGCCGGAAGGGTTAGGGTTAGGGTTAGGGTTAGGGTTAGCGCCAATTTACTCGGCGTAGGGAAGGGCTGGCCGGCGCTCCTCCGGCCCCGCGCCCTAACCCAAGCCGCGGACTCGCGCCCCTTTCCCAAGCTGAGCTGGGAAGTCCGCCCGCGTGGAGGGCAGGGGCGGGAGGGCAGGGGCCGGAGGGGGCGCGGCGGGGCGCGGGCTCCGGGGAAGGGGCTTCGCGAGTCAAGCCCGGGCCCAGCGCTGCGTCGGAGCCGCTCGCCCCCGCCCCGTCGCGCCTCGAACCCCCAGAGCGCGGGAGGACGACACTGACTGTTCTCCTCTCTGGGGTCTCCTTCCAGGGAAGCGGACGGGAGCCTCTTCCTCTCCGCGGGCTCCATGCCGGCCTCCGGCAGCTCGCCCCTCCTCGCGCCCGCTCGCGCCCCTGCAAGGAGAGGGGCGTCGGCGAGGGCGTCCCTGCGCGGCGGGGCCGGGGCTCCGAAGCCAGGCTGGGGGGAGCGCAGGTGTAGGGTCGGGGCAGGTGTGGGGGCAGGGGGCCAGCCTCGGGGTGCAGGGGGAGGTTGGGCTTCCGAGGGCGGGGGCGGGCGGCCGGGGCTGGGGCTCGGGTCTGCGCCCCCGAGGGCGGCGGGGCGCGGGGCGGGCGCGGGCGGGTCGGGGCTGGGGCGGAGGCCGGGCGGCGGCGGAAGAGCTCGGGCTTCCCAGCACCACGCCCTGAAGCCCGGGCCGGGGGCAGTCCGCGGTCCCCGCGCGGGGGTCGCGAGGGCTCGAGCCGGACGGGGCGCGGGGTCCTGCCCGGCACCGGCAGGGGCAGAGGGCCGGCCTCCGAGGGGAGGGGGCCCAGTGCTCACCCGGGACCGGCCCCGTGGCGCGCGCTGCGCCCCCGCCCCCTGCCGCGCCGCCCGGCGTCCCGTGGTTGCCCGGGGCAACGGGCCGGGTTTGCGCAGCGCATTGTGCAAGCCGCGCCCGCGGGGGGAGCGGGGCGCGGGGCCCGGGGGCCAAGGCGCGGCGGCCGGCGCGGGGCGTGGGGCTGCGCGGGCGCGCGGGCGGCGGGGGGCGTCCGG
>ML099237.1:12148-32070 GCA_003697995.1 Taxidea taxus jeffersonii
GGGGGGCGTCCGGAGCCGCTGCGGCGGGGCCGGCGGGGCCGGCGGGGGCGGCGGCGCGTGTGGGGCGCGGGTCCCCGGGGGCCGCGGTCGGTGGCGTCAGCGCTGGACCCGGAGCGGGAGCCGGGGCTGCCGTCCGAGGCGTGGGGGTGGGGGCCGGGGCGCCGGGCCATGGTGTCCTCGGGGACGGAGGGGGCGCGAAGCCCCCGCTCGGGGTCACGAAGCCCCACCAGGCGCAGGGCTGTTGGTCACAAAGACCCGCCCTGATGGTCAGAGGCCCCCAAGTCATAAAGAGCGAGAGTCACAACCGGCCCCTGACCCCACCCCACACCCCTCTCCGACCCTGACTCCCGGTGCCCCACAACGGCCTGGCCAGGGGAGCAGAGACCGAGCCGCAGCCCCTGGGGTGGCGGTGCCAGGCACGGGGCTGCACACCGGGTGTCCCCACGTGGGCTGTGGGCAATCACTGCCAGCGAGGCAGCTTTCCCGTCCTGGGGAAGAACCCGAGGGGGACTTGGTGCTGCTAGGGTCATTCATGAGGGCCTCCCTTTCCCCCTAGTTCCAGCTGCACCCAGGGTCCCACACCAGCCAAAGTCCCTGAGCCCTTTTCCTCCTCCTTCCTCCCTTCCTCTTTGTGGAGGGAGGAGTGAGTAAGAAAGACCCACCTACCCTATTGCTCCCAGTAAATTTCCGAAACCTACCTATTTATTTGGTTTTAAATCATCTTTATTTTGCAGTTAATTTCCCAAGATAGCCTAAAAGTGAGGTTCCACTCTCTGCATTGGCTGTGCCAGTGTGGGTGGGCAGTGCCTCTCGGCAGGAAGGGGTCTTCGTGCCCCTTTCCAGTCTTCACGAGCAAGCCCCAGGTGCTCACCAGTCCCCACCTCCACGCAGCCTCACATAAATCACAAAATAAGGAGTGGCCTCGCCTCCACCAGCCCTCCTATGCTTTACCTCTCATTTTTACAGAACCTGGGCAAAGAGATCCCTGAGAGACCCAAAATGAAAAAGGCCACGTTTACATGTTAGCATTTATTGCGCAAGAGATACTGAACTACATCAGACGCAAATGAAAATAGAATTACAAATTTCTAAAACCCCATTAGCCTCGGTTCTTCAAGCTCTCTGTGAAATAAAGTACAAGCCAGTGCTAAGCCCCCAGGTGTCTAATTCCAGCTCCAAGACTCAGATTTTCTGTCCCCAGGACATCAGCATGGCCTGTGCTGCTTTCGTCCCAGGCTCCTAGCAGAACGCCTTGGTCTCCTGGCCTGGAAGCCGCAAGAAGGGGAGGGAACAGGGACTGTGGCTGGGGGACCTGTGCGACGGGCGCACATGGGTGGTCGTGCAGGAGAGAGCCATCAATGGCATTCGGAAGACAGTCTACCCCTCCGTGTCTCACCTGCTTTCTTCCTGTTTGAAAATGACCCAGGTCATTGTGAGTGCTCCTGAATACAGGCAGCCAGTCCCTTGTGCTTGGAAATGAGAAGCCAGGGAGGACCCTGGAATCCACCCCCCAGGGCCACACTCGGCCAGCCCCAGGCAATCCTCTCTAATGAGCCACGGTAGAGGACCTCAGCTTGGCAAGGAGCAAGCCCTAGCACCTTCCAGCACAGCAGAGGACTGCCCCACTCCTTCCTTGGGAATGAAAGCGTGGCCCCAGGACAGTTCCTGGAACACTTCCAGAAGCCGCTCCCAGCTCACTGTGGGTTTATCAGCCCACATCAGCTGGGAAAAGATAACTATGCTTCCAGAAATCCTGCGCATAGTCCGGGACAAGGAGACGGCACGAGCTAGTTTTGGGACAGGACTTTAACTGAAGCAAATGCTGTTCTCACAGCACACTGTCTCTGCTGTCACACAAAGGGGCAGGAACAGACGGAGGAGACCCCCAGCCTGGGCCTGACCTCAGGTGAGTGAGGTTAAGAAACAGACTGGCTGGAGGCTGCATGGTGACGAGCCCCGGGAGGGTTCCAGGGGCGTCCGTCTGGCATTGTGAGCTTGGTAACAGGAGTGGAGGCAGAAACCATGACAGGAGGGAGGGGACCCACCTGCCTCGGCAAGGCCAGGGACCAGGAAATGGGGCCCAAGTTTGCAAAGCCTTGGACATGGCCCCCAAGGAATACTGAGCTATGGTGTGGCTAGGGTCACACTCCGTGTGGGTGCTGACAAAGGGCTCAGGAGCTGGAGGGCCCCTGGCTAAGGGCAGACCAGTACTGCTGGCACAGATCTCTGCGCCCCCGGCACGACAGACACCAGCGCCACGGAGCAGGCAGGGTCCTTCTGCCACGACCTGGGCGAGCAGAGAGAGGGCAGACACTGGGGCACGTGGGCTTCACAGAGGGACGACGGCTGTATGAGCCCACGGCCCTGGGGACAAGAGCCTCCCTGACTCATGCGACGCGACAGGGACACGCAGCTGTGCTGTCAGAAACCACACTGGCAGGCTGGGCCCTGGTCCAGGCCCATCTCAGGACAGAAAGCCCGTTAGACTCATGTGGGGCCGTGTGCAGGGCAAATGCCGTCTGCTCAACACAAGCAGGCCAGGAAAGCTGGCCTGGAGCTAGAGGAGCGGAGGGGGGTGGCCACACGTCCCAGCCTATGTATCAGCCCCAGAGGGCCTGGCTCCACAGGGGCCCGGCCTCACCTGCAGGTCCCACTGCTCACGAGGGGGGCGCCTCGGGGCCAGGAACCTACAGACCAATAAGCAGAATTAAACTACTCTAAGAAATGAAAATTCCACCTTGCCGCTGGGCCTGGTTGGGCAGTGGTAGCTGGAGGACCACGAGCCGGGTGGGCCCTGCTCCTGCCTCGGTCTCCCCACCCCGTGCTCACTGGGCCATCTGCACCACGACGGCCCGCCAGGCTTTCTCCTTGTCGAACTCCTTCAGGGGGCTTCTGGACACCTGTGGCCAAACGGGTAGAGTGTTATTTCCCCTGGGCCCCCCACGCGGCAGCAGGCAGGCGGGAAAGCTCTTCACTGGAGAGCTTCTCTCATCTGTGACAACACAGGAAACAGCACGGGGCCCCTGGGGGTGGGGAGGCCATGGACGCCCCTGCCCCCCCATCTCCCACATGCCCCACAGGAACACAGCCTGGGCAGGGGTGGGAGGCCACTCGAGCATCCGCCCAACCGACATTCCAGCACCTGCAGCACAAGCATGTGCATATACTAGGCATCCAATAAACAGACACCACAGTGCAGGAATCAGCAGGACGGGTGAGGGCCTCCAAACTCTTCCTGGGGGCAGGGGACCAGCACCCCCGCAGAGAAGGGGCCTGACAGCCAGGGACGGAGAATGCTTGAGGCCGAGGTCAGCAGATGGGAACAGGGAGGCCAGCTGCCCGGCCTCTGGGCCCCTGGACCTGCTGTTCTGGAAGCTGCCGGGAGCTCTAACTCAGCAGTCAACACAGAGGTGTCCCGACCCAGACCAGGCGGGTCTCCGGTAGGGCCTGGGGGCAATGCCACCCTCTCCCTGCGGGAGACCAGCCCTCACAGATAAAAACCAGGAGAGGACACCACCCGTAGATCTCAGTGAAAGAGAGCACAGGGCAGGACGAGGGCCAAGCTTGCTGAGCAGGGGCCCACAGCGGGAGCTCGGGCATGCGCGCACTAAGGCCAGTCCAGAGTGGGAACACCTCACGGGGAGCACACTGACCGCGGCCTTCCAGCTGTGGGGGGCCTCGAGCCTGGTGGAGGGGCTGGCATGAGCCTGCAGATCCTGCCGGCTAGAGGTCACTGACACCACACCTGTCGGGGTGGGTGGGCGCCCCGAGAAGGGCCGGGGAAGGACCCCCGTGACCTGCGTGGGTCCTGAGCAACTCCTGTCCGTGCCTGTGTGAGCTCGGTGCACAACAGCTTTTTAGGAACGGATGTGAGCACCGAGCCGCCCCACCGGCCGGGACGGTCCCCGCAGCCACTCACCTCCCCTGCGGGGCGCTCGGGCGGGCCGGCCTGCGTGGAGTCCCAGGACGCGGCCAGCTTGAAGCTCACGCACTGGATGACGGTGCCTGTGTTGAGGCCGGCCTGGAGCAGCAGCGCCAGCAGCAGCAGCAGCAGCAGCACGTCGTAGGATTGCTGCCGGGGAACAGGGCGGTGAGCGGCGCAGCCCGCCAGGGCTCCCGGCCACCCCGGCCTGCTGCCCGTGTGGGACAGGCTGCTTCCATTGGCCAAGGGAGGCCACGCAGGCAGTGTCGGGGCCCCAGGCTGAGGACGCAGCTGAGCTGCTGTGACTCGATCCAGGTACGCGGACTTCCGTCTCACTAACAGGAGGCGAGGAAATCGATTCTGCTCTACGTTCTGCTGCCCTGGATTTGACAAGAGGACATGAAGGTGGCCCAGGGGCGGCCCAGCCCTGTGAGCAATCCCGGGGGCTCCCCACCTAGTCTCCCATGCCCCGAAACCACCGCCCATAGAGCCCCACGTGGCGACACAGAGGGCGTCCCCGTGGGGTGAAGCCCCCGGCTGCGTGGAAGCAGGCTGCCCTGGGACCCCCGGGCCACGGCCCACGGACGCCATCCACATTCCCCCGGAGCTGAGGCTGGCGGCTGCTGGAGGGAAGGGGTCTGAGGAGCGCCGGGCACCAGCAGGGAGGTGGGAGGCAGAGGGAGCCTTGGCGAGCAAAGGGTCCTGGGGAGCCCCCGGCCCTCCCAGCCCAGGCGACCTCTGGCAGAGACACAAAACCCCAGCTCCGTACAGCGTCACTGTGGAAACACCGCTTCTCGAGTTAACGTATAAATCTAAACACAAGCCCAGTTTAAAAAAAAAAAAAAAAAGTGCTTCTGGAGCCAAGCAGCTTGACTCTAAAACCCACACAGAAAAACAAACACCCAGCAACTGAGGGGACCCTGAGAAGCGGGGACGGGTAACCAGGCAACTGGCCGGGGCGAATGTGAAGCCGGTCGGCAAACTTCCAGGACCGGCACCCCGTGGCCCTGGCTACGTGTGAGAGCGGCGGGCGCAGAAGCAGGCGGCAGCTCAGCGGCGGGCGGGGCTGCACGTCCCCGAAGGGCAGGGAAGGGGGTCGTTCTAGTCCCTGGCGTCTGACAGCCTCGTGCTCCAGGTCAGCTCCCGCCTTTCTCACGGCGACAGAAACTCCAGAAGCAGCAAAGGAAGAGATGACAAACTTAACCGCGTAAACAGACGTCCCCGGGACAGAAGTCACAGCTGCCAGGCGGGGGCCAGTGTCTGGACCCCCGTTCCACAGCGCCGGTCTCCCAAACACCGGTCGAGCGCAAGACCCCTGGGAACTGGGCAAGACACAGACGCAGAGGCCACTGGGAGCGACAGGCCAGCACGGCCACACACAGCCCACGGCCACACGTGTCCAGAGAGATGCCCACGGCAGCCACACCGGCGCATGGCCTCCCCCGCATGACAAAACCGGTGACGAACCCCAGTGCCAGGCTGTGGAGGAACAGGTGCTCCCTCCGGCCTTGGCTGGGCCAGCTCGGGCCCCGGAGAAAGAAAAATGGCTGCAGCACCGTACAGATGATGAAAGCCGTGGGTCCGCGGCGACGCTCAGAAGGGAAGGGCACCGCGCGTCACACCGCACACCAGCTCGTCAGAGACATGGACACGAGACCCAGGCGTCTGTCACCTTTCTTCACCCCTCAGTGTAGAGCAATGGCTCAGGCAAGGCCAGCCGCCCGGGCCCGTGCCAGGTGCTGGGGCGCAGTGTCCGCGGGTGCCCGGCTCACGCTGGGCATGGCTGTTTCCTACCTGCGAGAGCCCCCAGCCCCAGCCCCAGCCCCGGCCAGAGTGCTCCGGCAGCTGCTGCCGAGCCAGGCGGGAGGTACCGCACGTGCCCCAGACCCCACTCCCACTGGCAACACAGGAAATGGACCCACACATGTGAACTTCTCCCAGACACTTATCCTGGACTCCAAGTGTCAGCGTCCCGGGGGCAGAGGCGGGGACTGTTGACGGGGAGACTCAGCCAGGCCCTCCAGAAGCTTCCCCCAGGAGGCACCCCCTCGGGCTGGTCTGTGCGCACTGCCCGAAGGCCACACTGCGTGAGTTCAGGCCCATGGACTGCCACGTGGGGCCACGGGCATGTGGGAGGAAGTCCTTTTGGAAATGCCCAAGTGCTCCCGGTGGAGGGTCCCGTCGTAAGACCCCGGCCAGGCCCTTCAGCTGCTTCTGAGAAACGACACGCCTGCGTGTGTGCTCCCAGCTGTCGTGTAAACACACGTGTGCGAACAGCGCGCAGCTGCTGGGGGATCTGGGTGCTCAGGAGTCTTTCTGTCTTCCTGTGTGTCTGAAATTCCTCACGACAGACACTTGGGAGCAAAGAGCACACGTCCTGCTAACAAGGCGAGTTCCCTCAGCAACCAGCCCGGGGCCACGCGTCTGAGCCCACGGAGGGACTAGGAAAGTCCGCGTGTTTGTATGAGGAAAGGCCCTCGATTCTCCTCAAATTTGTCTAGAGACAAAATGGAATTCCAACAAGGTTGTCGCACACCCACACGGATAGTGGGCTCTACCGTGACCACGGGAGCTGGAAGGGCCGAGAATCTCCAAGAGAGCCATGAAGAGGGGGTGTCCAGGTGCGCTGCGGCACCACACAGAACGGCCCAAACTCTGAAACAGAGCAGCCTGCGCGGAGCAGGGCCGGGGCGGCACGGGCATCCGAGCAGGAGCACGGACACCTGGCTGTCCCTCAGAGAAGGGAGTCAGGGGCTGCTCAGGCCACACGTGGGAGCAGCTCCGGCAGGCCGGACGCTTGGCCAGGCCGCCTGTCCCGGGAGACCCCTCCCGCACAGCCCACGGGCAGCAAGGCCATGTCCACACGGGGTTCCGAGCGAAAGGAGCACATACCTCGATGGCCGGCGGGTAGTCTTTGAAGAGCTCCAGGATTCTCGGGACGCTGAACGACAGGTACCCAGAGGCAGTGAACAGCAGTGGGGACGTGAGGCTGCAGATAGCGATCAGCACCTCCACCTGTGGGAGAAGGTGGGCGCTCGGCTCGGCCGGGCCAGCGGGCCTGGGAGCCACAGCCCGCACAGGCGCAGGCGGACGTCGGCGTCTGCATTCTGCCCGAGGCTCCTGCTGGGCTCTGAGCTTGGTCTCCCAAGAACTCCGAGTCCCCCCAGCTTCCTCACAACTACCCACTCTGTTGGGAGAGGGACACGCGCGCAGCGGCCGGCAGACCGTGCTGCCCGCTGGGCTGGGCCGCTGGGCACACGGGGGCTGCGAGGTATGAATGCGGGGAGTTCGGACCCAAACTGAGTGTCTGTCCCTGTCCGAGAGCGGGTCACCTGACAGGCCGCAGGCTGAGGATGGTGGGCGTCCGCCCCGCTGAGTCCCGGGACTGTCTCCGGACTCCCCCCTCCCCGTTTCCGCAGACAGTCCCACCCTCCAAGCAGTCCCCGCCAGGCCTCCCGGTGCCGCCGCCTCGAGGAGAGCCAGGGAAGGGGCCAGGCGGGCCTCACTTACCAGACACCTGCTGGGGCACTCGGCTGTGACATGACTGGCGATAGCACTTGGGAAACACTAGGAGGAGAGAGAACACGGCCTCAGAGGGGATGGCGAGGGCGTCTGCTCCCTGTGCTCTCCTGCTTTGGGCCGGGCTGGGATGGACAGGAGAGGGGTGGCCTCTGCAAGGCTGTGGAGGGGCTGGGGGAGCCGGCCCAGGGTCGCTCCGTCGGCCGAGCCAGGCTGCCGGCCCCCCGCAGCTGTGTGTGAGCCTGCCAACGCGGAGACGTCCTGGGGGACCCCGCTCCACCGGCACCCACCACGCCGCGCTCCCACAGGATCAGCAGCACCCCTGCGTCCACACCTGCACCGTGGCCCAGTAACATCCCGCTGTTGGCTCAGGACGCGGTCTGTGACCCTGCTTGCGCGGACCAGAGACCCTCGCCCTCCACGGCCAGACGCAGACGTTTCTGAAGCGCGCACCAGCTCGCTGCAGGCTGGCCTGGGCCGGGTGGACTCAGGGGCCCTCAGGACCACCCACTGTGCTGACTCTGCTCCACGGCACAGGTGCCCCTGCCCCTTCAGTGACACGAGTCCGCTTCGTCTTACTGGAAGGGACGGGTTTACTCTGATGCCACCTGGGTCACACAGTCCAGGCGGGGGGAGAGAAGCAGGAGGACACGTCCTTCCCGAGGAGACCAGGGCCAGGCCTGCCGAGCCGACTGAGCCCATGGCCCCAAGTGTGTGCAGGCGCTGGTTAGCCAGCCACATGCCCACACGGGAAGGGACACACCCACGCCCTGCATGGGCACGGCTCAGACCCCAGGACACTGGGATGGCGTCTGCACTGGCTTAGGGTTCTGGCTTGAGGGTGAGCAGGACACAGGTAGGCTCTGCAGCAGGAGGACGGAGAGGGAGCAGCCCTCTGAAGGCACTGGTCTCAGTAGGGGTGTGGGCGTGGCTGCAGAGGGGAGTAGGGCGGCCGGAGTGTGTGGCGAATGTGCTCCAGCAAGCTCTCTGGTCGGAAGCAGAGGAGGAGCTCTGGGTGCGGTGGCCCCAGCCAGGGGCAGGGCTCAGGTTTGCTGGGTGGTTCCCCCAGCTCCAGGCCCTGCTCTGGCAGGAAACTGGCCCGTGGTACGAAGCTGTTCACACACACACACACACACCACTGGCACAGGGACACTGCAGGGACAGGCTCCCAGCCAGGCCCCAAGCCCTAGACCCCGGCCTGGTCTATGACCTTGGCCTCTTCTCCTGTCCCCGGACCACCCCTCCCCTCCAGGGACCTCCCCCTCCCAAAACTTTCCTCTCTGCATTCCACATCAGGGTGTAGGGGACACCTACAGAGAGAGTGGCCCAGGGAGGCTAGTCTGGGGACAAGGGCCACATCGTCCTCCCCGCCTGCTCTCTCTCCCCAGGCTCCAGTCCTTGGGGGCTCCGTCCCTTGGTCATCATTCCCAGAGCTCGGCCAGGCTGGGCACAGGCACCCATGGTGTCGCTCTGAGCCCTGGGATGCAGCAGGAGTCCAGGCCCAGCGTCCGGAGGAGACGCCAGTCCCCCCACTTCCTGCAGCTGAACGCGCAAGCCAGTAGGCCCCACCTCCAGGAGAGCAGGAGGACGAGGCCAGGGATGCTCCCTGTGTCCTGTCCACTCAGACGGGATGGCCCTGGACAACAGGGTGGGACAAACCAGCCCCTCCTGCAGGCGCCCCATGTGACCCAGGGACGCGGCAAAGCAGCTCCGGGATGACCACGTCTGGGAGCACGGGGCGTGCAGGGGTCGATCTTAACCGTTCCATGCGGCAGTGAGGAGCCCACACCTGCCAAGGCCGCCTGTGGCCACAGCCGGGAGACGCTGCGCATTTCTGTTCGACACGAGCAACGTCACTTTGTCAGTGACGGCAGACTTGCTCCTCAGACCACGAGGCCACCAGGGGTACTCACGGCCACTAAGATCCAAAAGAACGTCACTGAGAGGTGCGGCCCCGAGACAGCGTCGTCCCCGTTCAGAGCGATGACGCCACCCAGGACGGCAGAGACGCCAGCAATCACCTCGATGACCTGGGGGCACAGCGCGCAGGCGGGGTCACCCAGGGAAAGTCAAAGCGTCTGGCCTGCGGCCGGCGGGCGGGGCTGTGACTGCTCTAAGAGCTCAGGGCAAGGAGCCCACACGTGGAAATGCTGAGGACAACCTCTGAGAGAACAAGGAAAAATGCGTAGTTTCCAACTCAAAGTTGGTGGGAAAAGGAAAAAAGCAGAAGGAAGGACAACACTCGCACCTGTCAAAGGCAGGCGGGAGAGGCAGCAGAAGGCGAAGAAGGGAGAAAACCGAGAGGTGACAAAACTCAGCACGCACGTGGCCATGTGGTGACGTGGGCTGCACATGAAGGACGGCGTCCGCGAGGCCGCGCAGAGGATGGCAGTCCCAGACTGCGCCCGAAGCTCCCCCAAACGCAAGCGGGGCTGAGTGTCGGGGCAAAAGGGCACAGCCCACAGGGCCAATGGCGGGAGAGCCGGGCCACTGACCCGGCAGCACAGGCTTCATGGCGAACCGCCAGCAGGGGACTTGCTCAGTGATGACAGAAGGAAACCTACACGTGTCCAGGGACACGAGCTCCAAAAACCGCAGCGGGAAGCTCCAGAAAGCAGGAATGCCATGCTCAGAACGGAGGGTTATCAGAACAAGTGGAAAACACTCCAGTCTGGAAACAGGTGACCAGAGAGGGTGGCCACGTCACCCCCTTCCAACCAGGATCCTTGTGAGAGGAAGGGGGTGAGCCTGAGGACCGCCCCGGAGAGCAGGGGTCACTCAGGACGCTGTGTCACACGACCCTCCCCACGTAAATAAATCCTCAGGCAGAAAGAGAAGTTTATCTCACCGAGTAGGACTTCAGGACCCGGGCAGGAAAGGCCACTTCATAGAGCGTGTTGGTGCCGTCCGGCATGGGACCCTGAGAGGAAAAACACGTTTGGCTGCTGACCTCACAGGCGCTGCGGGGGGCGGGGGTGCACCCCAGGAGAGCCGCTGCCCCCGCTCCCCGCACCGGACCCCACGCTCTGAGTTCAGAGGTTCTCTCTGCCTGTGTGAATGGGCTTAGTCACTGCCTCCCCGTTTTCAAGGTGACACTTGCTGTAGACTCGGTCTCTGCACGGGAAAGGCCGCGCCCTGGGCCTGGACCAGAACCACACGGGGGGAGGCTGTGTCGACCTTCCACTGTGCCCCCTGTGGCCATGAGCCTCGGGACTCCCTGGAGACACGGGGCTGTGTGGGGCGCCCAGGGGCAGGCTTCCGTCCCGCCCACCTGTGCTCCGGGTGCCAGCTGGGGGTCCCGGGCAGCCCGCGGCTGGACCCACCTTCTGCTTACAGGGCACCTCGCTCGACCGTGCTGAGATGATCACTGTGGCCGCCATGAAAATCTCCAACAGAAGGAGCAGAATCAGATTGAAATTTATCTGCCAGAAGAGAACATATGTGTCTATAAAACAGACTCTTCACTTGCTCTCCGTAAACGTAGACAATCCCACGGACAGGCTTAGAAGTCCAAGCTCCGGGCAGTCTTCCCGAGCAAGGCCAGACGCTAGGCACGGGGGCCACACACACCCTCGGACTCCGGCTCTCTCTAAACCACTCTTAGCTCCAAGCCTGGATTTGGCGACCGCCAAGCTAACCCTTCCTTAGTGGTTTGCCCCTCCCCGGGTGCTGAAAGATACAAAAACTGAAGTTCATTTCAAAACTAGGAAATGTTTTTACACAGCTCTATGCATGTTGCCAAAAACTGAAGAGACCAGGGCCTTGGGGATGAGACAACAGTTCCGTATCTTGACTGTGTCGGCCATTATAGAAAACCTGTGTCTCTGATAACAATCATAGAACAAGATGCTAAAAACAAAAACAAACAAACAAAAACACCTAGTTAATAAATTGTAGGATATGCAAGCCGGCGGACCCGGGGCCCCGGCCGCCCACCCCCTCTGTGGGGCTCCGAGCCTCGGGCCTCCCTCACCCGCCCCACCCCCCAGGCCGGTATTCACGGGAGCCCGTCCTCAGCCTGTTCCCCTGCCTTGTCCGTTCCTCCCCGCGGAAACCACAGGAAAGACTCCTGCCCTCGTCCCCTCCGGCTCTGCCTCCTGGTGTTTCCCCCGGGGACCCCCAGCCTGGGCACGGCCTGCCCCCCTCTCCTGGGGCTGTGAGGGATGAGCTAACGTCCCGATGGCGGCTGTCTCCTGGTCGCAGGCCTCCGCAGCCCCGAGTGATAAATAAAACCACATTTAAAATCAGATAAAAATATGTTTGATCTACAGAACCCTACATGCAATATAAAACAGACGTTTGGGGACGCCTGGGTGGCTCAGTTGGTTAAGCGGCTGCCTTCAGCTCAGGTCATGATCCCAGCGTCCTGGGATCGAGTCCCACATCGGGCTCCTTGCTCAGCAGGGAGCCTGCTTCTCCCTCTGCCTCTGCCTGCCACTCTGTCTGCCTGTGCTCGTTCTCGCGCTCTCTCTCTAATAAATAAATAAAATCTTAAAAAAAAAAAGTCTTTAAAAAAAAAACAGACGTTTGTTCTTTTACATATTTGGTGGAATGTTAACAGAAACTGACTATCTATTAAACCACAAAATAGCCTAGGTAAATTCCAAAAAACTTACACTACAAGTTGTATATTCTGACCATAAAAATAACATTAGAAAACAACAACAAATGGAAGGTTTTAAAAAATAATCCCATGGGTCTGTTTCCTCAGCTTCCTGACAAGAAACCCAGGGATAGCCCTGAGGAGGGACTGGAGGAAACCTACCCATGTGGCAGCGACCAGTGAGGACCAGGGGAGGGAGGGCGTGGCCGTGAGAGAGGACCGAGCCCCCGTCCCAGCACCCCAGAGGGCCCAGAGCCAGGGGACGGACACACCAAACACTCCATCTCTCACGGGCACACGTGCTGCCTCCTGGCACAGACAGGCAGGCACTGCGTGGGCAGCCAGTCTGGAGGCAAATGGGAGGCGTACAAATCCCCAGAACCAAAGAAGGATGAAATGCTACGTGTCGGATCAAAGGCAGCTAAGCCAGAGCTTGGAGACGGGGCAGACGCAGCCGGGCGGGCCCGGGTGCCAGCCCACCACGGATGCAGGCTCCGACCCCTGCCGGCCCACCCAACAGCTGCCCGGGACAAACGGGAAAGAGAGCGCGGCGACCGGAGACAAACCAAAGCAAGAGCCGGGTCTTCGCAAGGATGTATAAGGCAGATACGATGAAGACCTGTGAGATTCTGAAATGAAAAGAAGGTACACGTGGCTGTCCAAGTGGACAGCTATCATAGAATGGAACTCGACCATTCTCTCCCACCACACACAAAGATAAACTCGAAATGGATAAAAGACCTCAATGCGAGACAGGAATCCATCAGAATCCTAGAGGAGATCAGAGGCAGTGACCTCTCCGACATCGGCCACAGCAACGTCTTTCAAGATCTGTCTCCAAAGGCAAAGGAAACGAAAGCGAAAAGGAACTTTTGGGACTTCGTCAAGATCAAAAGCTTCTGGGAGGTGCCTGGGGGGCTCCGTGGGTTAAGCTGCTGCCTTCGGCCCAGGTCAGGGTCTCAGGGTTCTGGGATCAAGCCCCGCATCGGGCTCTCTGCTCAGCGGGGAGGCTGCTTCCTCCCCTCTTTCTGCCTGCCTCTCTGCCTGCTTGTGATCTCTCTCTCTGTGAAATTAATAAATAAAATCTTTAAAGAAAAAAAAAGATCAAAAGCTTCTGCACAGCAAAGGAAATAGTCAACAAAACAAAGAGGCAACCCAGGGCATTGGGAGAAGATACTTGCAAATGACAGTACAGACAAAGGCTGATATCCAGGATCTACAAAGAGCTCCTCAAACTCAACACACACAAAACAGACAATCACGTCAGAAAATGGGCAGAAGACACGAACAGACACTTCTCCAATGAAGACAACAAATGGCCAACAGACACATGAAAGAATGTCCGTCACCACCTGCCATCAGGGAGATTCAAATCAAAGCCACACTGAGATGCCACCTTACAGCAGTGAGAATGGCCAAAATCAGCAAGACCGTAAACAACGAGTGCTGGAGAGGATGTGGAGACAGGGGAAGCCTCTTACACTGTTGGTGGGAGTGCACGATGGTGCAGCCACTTTGGAAACCAGTGTGGAGATCCCTTAAGAAATTACAAATAGAGCTTCCCTATGACCCTGCAATTGCACTACTGGGTATTTACCCCAAAGACACAGATGCAGTGAAAAGAAGGGCCGTCTGTACCCCAATGCTCCTAGCAGCAATGGCCACGGTCACCAAACTGTGGAAAGAACCAAGATGCCCTTCAACGGACGAGTGGATAAGGAAGATGTGGTCCGTATACACTACGCAGTATGATGCCTCCATCCGAAAGGATGAACATCCAACTGCTGTATCAACATGGACGGGACTGGAGGAGATGATGCTGAGTGACATAAGTCAGGCAGAGAGAGTCAGTCATCATGTGGTTTCGCTTATTTGTGGAGCATCAGGAACAACACGGAGGACATGGGCAGATGGAGAGGAGAAGGGAGTTGGGGGAAATCGGAGGGGGAGACGAACCATGAGAGACTGTGGACTCTGAGAAACAAACTGAGGGTTTTGGAGGGGAGGGGATAGGAGTTGGGGGAGCCTGGTGGTGGGTATTATGGAGGGCACAGAGGGCATGGAGCACTGGGTGTGGTGCATAAACAATGAATTCTGGAACACTGAAAAGAAATTTAAAAAATTAAAAATTAAAAAAATAAAAGAACTTACACTTTCAAAAAAGGAGTTCTAGATTGCACACATAAAGCAGTGAGCAATGTTTCAAGCTATCATACACTACTACTCATTTTTGAAAAGCTGCATGATATGGAGAAATTTTTGATAAAAAGAGAAAAGCCAAACTTTGGCACAAGAAGAAACAGAAATTTGGGCGCCTGGGTGGCTCAGTGGATTAAAGCCTCTGCCTTCGGCTCAGGTCATAATCTCAGGGTCCTGGGATTGAGCCCCACATTGGGCTCTCTGCTTGGCAGGGAGTCTGCTTCCTCCTCTCTCTGCCTGCTTGTGATCTCTGTCTGTCAAATAAATAAATAAAATCCTTGAAAAGAAAAGAAAAAGTCACGGTAAACCAGCAGGTAAAGACAACGTTAACTCGGCCAAAGTTACACATCCAAAATGTCATGGAGAGTCTTTGGCTGCAACTCGTGTGGGGTTAGGAATAAGACAGAGATGCCCCACCGTTTCCCACGGTGCCGGAAACCCACCACAGCTCCTCAGAAAGAAGGAGCCAGCCAGCAGGAGGATGCTCACAGATGACGTGTTCACCTGCACAGAAAGCCCATACAACCGACAAAAACTGTGAAGGATAAGAAAGTTGGGCAAAGTTTCCAGACACAAAATCAACTGATGAAACACTCTTCTTATTTAAAAACTGTACAGTTTGAACATTCACCCAACTGAACATTCAGCAGCAAGGGTCGGCCTCCTGGTTGATGATACGGGACAGGGTCGCTTGGGGAAGCTGGGGACAGGCACACAGTAAAGAAAACAATTAAATCCCCTGTCTCTGTACTCCAATAACCCATCTGAAAATATCATTTGAAAAATAAGATGCCCTACTAGCAACAAAATCTGTAAATGACATAGGGATTACTTGCACAAGATCCACAAAACACTGAGGCCCTAAGAAAGGACCCAGAAGATGATCTGAATCCCTGGAGAGACCATGGAGGCTCCTGCATGGGGTGATTAACATACCAAAGAGGCCACTGGTCGTAAAATCATTCCATAAACTTGAAGGGACCATAACGCATCCTGGGACACTTGTTGAGGGACTCGATAACACTGTTCTGAAGACCCCCTGCATTCCGAGGGTCTGCCCTGCCGGGGGGTGGGCAGAGTCTGAGGAAGCACACACGCAGATGCCAGACAGTTTCCACAGAGCGTGAGAGTCGCCCTGGGGCGGGGGAGGGGGGGACAGGCACCTTCTGCCTTCCGTGGCTTCTGGCCACACAAGCCACGCGCTGCTGGAAATGGCCTCACAGGCTGAGAGCGCCTCCAGCCGCCTGGGGCACAGTGCTTTCCTCCTCGGTGAGGACCCTCTCCTCTGGACCCACAGTGGGAGTGCCCCCACATGCTCTGGGATGGGTCCCCCTTACAGCGGGAGCTCCCGTGACTGCCCTAGTCGGGCTCCAGCAGCATCAGGGTGTTCCACGCCCTGGGCTGCTCCGGATGGCCCGGACAGGGTGGGGGCTCCCTTGCCTTCTGGGACGGCTATTTAAGAACTCCTGGTTGTGGGGTGAGTCCCCAGCTGTTGTCCAGGGGCTGCCATCCCTGGTCCTTGGTCACGATACGTGCTGGGTCCCGCTGCCATTGCAAGGTGCCCCGTGTGGCGCCCCCGCGTGCTCCTGGCAGGACTGATCTAAGAAGGGCGTCCTGGTTCTCTGCAAGACTTCCTGACTGCCTACAAGTCAGCCTCACAAACCGTCTGATCTCATCCCAGGACCTTCACATTTATCTCCATAAAATGCTTTCGGTTTCCAAGATGTTCTGTTGCTGGGAGAATTGTATGCTGATTTTCACGCCCAGCAACCTTGCTACTGTGCTGAGTTTAAGGTCAAGTCAGTGGGAATCCCCTCGTCTGCAGACAATGGCAACAGGAGTGTCCCTGCCAGGTCCATGGGACAGTGTTCATGTGACTGCCTCAGGGGACTGGCCAACACTTCCTCGGGGCCACCCCACTCTCATCCTGCCCTTGAAAAGAGGGAGTTCAACATTTCCCATAAAACAAGGCTTTTTTGTCTATTTTTTTGAGGTAACCCTGATGAGTCCTCTCTTGTAGGACACTCTTCTGGCATCATGGCTTAAATGGGGAGGTTTCTCCACTTTTCTTAGTGGCACACACACTAACAGTGCACCTTGGAATCAACAGCATCACAGATTTGGTGAAAAATGTTGTAAAAGAGACGTTCAAGATGTTATCAACAAATCCATGGAACCAGTGCAACAGTCGAGAAAAGACCACTCTGAAACGCAAAAATAAGACTCCGGCCTTGCCGGACTCCAGAGCTCGGGCGCGCGGACCACGGGGCTTCTGCACCGCTGCAGCCCAGCGGCCGCCCCCTCTCAGATGCAGACTCAGCGGGACCAGAGCCCCCGTCCCACGGCAGCCCCACGGCAGCCCCACCGGGGACTCACATCTATGGCTGAGGGCTTCACGACCAGTTTGCATCCAAACCAGATCAAGCACGTTGTGGTGATGGCGAACGTGGCCACAAACAGGATCTGAAAGTTGGGGATCTGGAAGACAAGACAGGGGGTTACTCTTCCAAGCATAACTAAAAAATAATGGTATCGTTGAACCAAATCCCAGGTCATTCATGAAAAATCCCCAGAATGTGCCACATGAGAACGAGCCAGGGCAAGGGGGACGGGGTGGCTCAGTCAGTAGAGCGCCGGACTCCTGAGTTTGGCCGCGGCCCCTATCTCTGTCGTGGGTTCGAGCCCCGCGTTGGACTCTGTGCTCGTGCGGAGTCGGCTTGAAGGCCTCCCTCTCCCTCTGCCCCTCCCACCCCGTGCCCGCGCATGTGCACACGCACTCTGTCTCCCCCCGCAAGATAAATAAATAAAATTTTTTTAAAAACCCACAACGAGCCGTGGAGGGTGCACTGCAGCCCCTCAGGGCCAGGGGAGGGTACAGGAAGCCCTGTTGTGGGGGGCACAGGGGCGGCCAGCAGCGCAGACGCACCCATCCATGCGCGTGCACACGGACGCAGAAGCACGCGGACACACGCGCACACGGGGGTGCCTGTCAGCCCTGCAGCCTTGGGCCCCCTCCCCCATCCCCCGCCTGGCAAGTCCCACCCTCGAAGGCTCCCGCACAGGCCTGGACTCACCGCTCTGATGTTTCTCCGTGAAGCCCCGAAGCTCACGATTGCTGAGGGAAGGCACTGGAAAGGAACCGGAGCTCCGTGAGCCGGAGGCCAGCCCCCGCGGTCCCCACCTGCAGCACCCACGCTTCCAAATGACCCCAGACCTGCCGGCCAAACGAGGGCCGCCTGTCCGAGGCACAGGTGCCGGCAGTGGCACAAGGTCTCAGGGCTTTGAAAGCAATTTATTCTGGAAAAACTGTGATTTTTCTGAAGGGACAGAAAGGGCAGAAAAAGAAAGCTCCTCCTGCTGAGCGCACTTAGAGCCAGCCGTCGCCAGCTGCACGAGATCGAGGTTGTCCTAGCTGGAGAACTACCCCAGAAGGGACACTCATCTCCGAGTGAAGAAGTGGAAATGCTCAGGAGTCCCAGAGCCCTGAGGAGGTTCTTGTCGGAGACCCTGCAGTTGGTCCCCCCAGAAGTAGAGGACGAGGAAGAGGCAAGCGTGGGGGGCAAACCTGGGGTGTCAGGGTAGTGGGGAGGTGGAGGGGAGGGCAGCAGCCTGGGCACCATGGGTGCCAGGTGTCAGCCCTGTGGGCACGTGTGACCCCTCGAGCTACAGGGAAAGGGCGGAGGAGAACGGCAGGAGCACACGGCTTGTCTCCCCAGCCTGTCACTTCTGAGGGGGAAGGGTATGACCAAGGACTTTGCTGAAATGTCCAGCCTAGGTCAGTGCTGCCCGGGAGCATCTGGGCCAGACAGCACTGGGACCCCCAAGAAGGGCCACTCCAGTGGTGGAAAAGGGCCACCGAGAAGGCCCCAGAGACAACGGCAGGGAATGGGTCCAATTCTCTCAAGGAGCTTTGTCCTAAGGGAGCAGAGGCCGGGCGTCCTGCCAGCTCAGGGCCACCCGAAGCGGTGCGCAGCTCTTAGAAACCCAAGCGCCGTTTCCCGCCCGGGAGTCTGCGGCAAGAGCCTCAGACGGGCATCCGATGCTACTTGAAACTAAAGTCAGAAGGGGAGCAAGTGACAGCAACAGGCAAATCTCAGAGCCAACAACTCCGACAGACGCCGCAAATCCCAGCACCGGCGGGCGCCCGAGGAGCGGTGCTTACCGAGCCTGCCGCGCAGCGTAAGTAATCCATCTCCGAGGGAAACACGTTCCCCAGATAGAGCGAAAACCCCGACGTCACGAGCAGACAGCTCTGCAAAACAGCAGCACGGCTCAGGGGGCGAGACGGGCCGGCCGCTGGGCCATCAGGCGGCTCCACAGTGAGTCCTCCGGCCAGGTCTCGGCTCCGCCACACCCGACTCCTCCCCTTCTCTCCCCTGCAGGGTCAGACCGAGCAGGGAGGGAGAGGCCTCTGTCGGAGCAAGACATGGTGCTTCTCCCCGGACGCTCCCTCACCCCAACACGTACAGATCCAGGAGCCTTAGCATCCCACTCTCGGGGCCAGTCTCAGAGGCCGGGACACGGCGCCGTCCCTCACTCTCTGCAAAGCTGGCCCAAGCGGACAGCCAGGAAATGACCACAAGGCCAAGGGCTTCCTGGCTGTGAGGAGCACCCGGGCCTCACGGCAGGCCTGGAGTTGGAAATGTCGCCAAGGTTGAAGCTCTGGGTCTGGGCCAGGGTCGTGTGTGCCCCACCATGATGGGACCGTGGGGTCTGGGGGCCTGGGAACAAGGGAGAACACGGTACTCGCCTACGTGAGGCGGGGCTGAGCAGGGTTACGTGTCCCGGCGCCAGGCAGCTGTGAGGCATGCACAGAGCCCAAGGCCCCGAGAGCAGGGAGAAGGGCCTTCCTCAGCATCGGGGCGGGTGTGGGTTCCAGTCTCAGTGCGACGGGGAAGGGGAAGGGTGGCCTGGGGAACCCCAGTGTCGGGGGAAGTTTCTGCCTGGGTCCTAGTTCTCAGCCCAGGCCACACAGAGCCCTGGGGGCCTGCCTGAGCAGAGGTGTGTCCAGCGGCCCAGCTCCAGGCGAGTCTGCTGTGGGGCTGAAATCACTGCTTCAGGGGTCAGGTGCCCACCCAACCATGTCTGAGAGGAAAGGTTGCCAACCCCCAGCCTGCCTCTTCAGGCCCGGGGCCTCCTCCTGCTCCAGGTCCTGGTTTCCCACCTCGGAGACCCTGACCCAGTCCCCAGTCGGCCAGAGGCCTGCCCTCAGAGCACAGTCACTCCTCCCATCTGTGCAGGGCGACCACAGAGCCCCAGGGGCACGCCCCGGAACCCACAGAGGGGCTGCATGGGCCCTGGGCTGTGCCCAGCCTGGTGGAACATGGAGAAGCCCTGAGGCTGTGGCAGATGTTCAGGAAAGGAATCCCGGGCACACGCACGAGGTGACACACGCGCATCCGCGAGGCTCCCGGGGGCAGCCCGAACTGCTCTCTCCCGAGCCGTGCGGTGGGTGACGCCTCCCTGGTCCCAACGAGAAGCTACTCACCCCCATCAACACGGAGAGGACCCACGTCTTGTGGGTGAGGCACGGGGGCAGCCTCGTGGCCAGCTGCAGCTCGCTGGGCTTGGCGTCGGGGCCGTAGCTCCCGGCCTCGGGTCGTGCCCGCTCCAGGGTGGGCATCCTGTCGTAGCTGAGCTCCTCCCTGCTCTGCTCCTCCCGCGTCATGGTGCTCGGGC
>RCUC01118711.1:0-12493 GCA_003697995.1 Taxidea taxus jeffersonii
ATGTGGATTAAAACACTTCCCAGGGAGTTAAGTGTGGTCTGTTGTATGGATCTTGAGGAAACGAGGGGTTCCCTTCTGAACGGGGGCTCCACTGGGGGCCGCTTGCCACAACAGGCAGTGGAAACAAAGGGCAGGGAGAACTGGGCAATGTTGGGGGAGGTGGGGGGAGAGAGAGAGAGAGAGAGAGAGAGAGAGAGAGAGATCAAGGCACAGAATCTGGCAGGGACAGGCCATCTGCAGCCTGTGTACTACAGTAAGGGCGGCAGTGAGAAGTCACGGTTGAGTTGTAAGCAGAGCAGCAACGTTCACTTACCCAGAAGCCTTCGGGAACGTCCCCCAGTATAAGAAAATGGCAGATACCCAGGGAGGGCTGTTCCAAAAAGTGACAGGGGGACCCTGAGCCCCAACACTAAACTCTCTTCTGCTGCAACCGGGCTGTGTATAGAGCTGCTGTCCATAGGAACAACTTGAGAAACGAGAGTGACCCATTTCAACCTTACGGTGACATCTCTGAGGGGAGACAAGGGTGTTCTGAGGGAGATTTAGCTTCTGTATGCATGTGTGTGTGTGTGTGTTTCTCTTCTAGTGACAGAGGAAATTACCTTGGCCACCCTTGGGCGATCATCTATGAAGCAATGTATGGGGGGGCACGTAGGGTCCCCTGAAAACACTAAGGTTTCTCAGGGGTAGGACAGTGGCTCAAGAGCCCTACTCTCCTGGAAAGGTGGTGTTTCAAAGGTCAGAAAGGAATGGTGGCTGAGCCCCGGAATGGGAGTCCCCAGGGAAGGGAAGAGTCAATTCCCAGAGCTGCTGGGCAGCCCCCGCCCACCACAGCTGGGAAGGCCTTCGGGAATCCATTCTGCCCAAATGGATTTCATGAACCTTAGTTAATGTGTCGCAGCCTTCAGGGTCTGAGGATACAGGCTGAGTCCTGCCCCCATCGTTTTTGGTGGGATTGAATGACTTCAAAGAACACAGCCTCTTAATGGCAGACTTGGGACCAGACTCTGGGCCTCCGGCATCCAGCCTCACCGGTTCCTCCCATTTTGCACCTCTAGGAGCTCCAGAAATGACCCTCTTCTCTCCTGGGGAGCGGATGTCCTTGCATATGCAGGGAAAAGGCACCTGAACGAATCATGAGGACACAATGGCCAGATTAGATGCTCAGGGATCCCGCCAGCCCCGAGGCCCCAGCTCAACCCGGGGCATCTGGATGCAAGCGGAGGGTGCCCCAAGGAATACGGACATTTGTTGCCTCCTTCTAGGCCCTGGGATCTGCTTGGGTAATAAGATAGCTCAGGCATTTGCAGGGGAGAGATTTCACACCTGAGAGAAGGCCCCCCCGCATCTGACATGCTGTGAGCCCGTGGACAGATCCTTCGCAGTGAAATCTCATCTTCGCCACCTCACCGTGGAGGCCGAAATTTCCTTCCTTCACCTTGCCACCATGGACCCCCAGAATACCGCCTGGCCTTGGGATAGCCCCTTCAGGCACGACAGAGCCAGCCTGGCCTGCTGGACCAAGTGTGGTATCAAGGACTCATGCCAGGCCATTACTCAAACAAACCGCTAATCTGAGGGCCAGAATAACAGCAATTATTTAAGTATTCTTGCAAACCCTGAAATTTTCTTTCTTTTAGTCTGTACTAATTTTTTCCCCTGGGCTTCAGAACAGACTTGTAATTGTCAGCACAAAATTCAGCCTCCCTCCTTCTACCCTCCCTCCAACCCCCACATACACACACACACGCGGATGAGAAACCCATGCAGGCAGGGTCTTCTGTGGGTTCACAGACAGCCCGTGATTCCAGGCAATTCGAGCCCTTCCTCTGGGACACCTGGTCAGGTAGTAGAGCCTAGTTTCTCGACTCCTGCTGAGTCCCGGTGGGTGAAGGGGACAATGGTGCTAGGGATGTGGCTGGTTAAAAGGTTCCTCTGCCAACAGCTCAAACCCCCTGGAGAAGCCGCCCAGCCCCTTAAGCTGCACACAATCCTCTGCTCACAGGGAGCGGATCCAGCCAGGGAGCCCCTGGCTCGCTGCAGCCAGTAGGCGACGCCCTTGCGCCCGATGCCCAGCCTGGTGGAGTCAGAAGCTCCCACCTCTACCTGAGGCTCGTCCCTGATGCGCCTCTCCCAGAGTGGCCCCTGATGACTCGCAGCTGCCCCTAGAACCAGCAGCTCCAGCAGCAGCATCCACCTCCCCTCCTGCCCCCGTCTCCCTCCATCGCTAATCGCACAAGCGAGGGCTCGCCCCGCCGTCGCCCGGACTCTACCTGGGGTCCCCAGGGTGACATCACTTCCTCAACCTTCAATTCACCCATTTTCCAGTAATTGTGCCCAGAGCACCAGAGCTAATTGAAACAAGACGGGGGCTTACATGTTAAAGGAGCCTTCAGCCGGCAGGCGAGGGCTGCTTCTGGAAAATGTTAACGCTTTCCTGTTGGACGCCAAGCCCGCTTGGAGCTAAGCTTCAAACGAAACCTCATCTGTAAAATGAGGGGGTTGGACGATCCCAGAGAACCATTCTGACTCTGACAGTGTATGCTACTATGAAAAGAAAACCCAGCGGAGCCCTGGGTGGGGGAGCCAAGGGCTACTTCTGGTTGGAGTGTCTGTGTCACAAATAAAGCGGTGGTGAATCAGGTTTTATTTTCGGCCCTGCAGCTGATAGATTAATTTCTTTTTTACCAACCACACTCTGCATAAGTCCAAGAAAATCGCTCTGACATCACCAACCACCAGATAGGAGGCCCCCCAAGGTACGAACCTCAGGCTGAGTGGCCGTTGGAAGGCTTGGCTTGAGGTGAAAAGACGCTGTCATGGTTGCTCCTCCCCCATGCCCTGGCCTGGGGTTGCCATGGAGACCCCGCTTCTCCCTCCCCATCCTCCCTCAGGAGGTCTGAGCTTCAAAGGATCTGCCACCTACCCATCCCCAGAGGCAAAATTAACGGGTCCAATCTCAGGTCTGGCAAATGCATCCTCCTTGCAGAGACCTCGAAGACAGACAGACAAAAAGCTCTGTTTTCTGAACAGCTGGGCAGATTGAATTTGGCCACGTAATTTTGGCTTGGAGGTCTACTGTTTATTTGTTTATTTAATTGTTTAATGATTTTTCTTATGGGATGCTTCCATTTGGGTACAGTCTTCCTGAGACCTCCTAAGCTCTTTCTTTGACAAAGAAAAACTCTCTTTATCTTTTTTTTTTTTTTTTTTTTAAAGACAGAGAGGAGAGAGGTTTATAGTCATTGCAGCTGGAAGGCCAAAACCGCCGAATGGAGAAATGTGTTTAGAGGACACCAGCCAGGAATGAGATGAACCACGGCTAAGACCAGAGGACGGTTTCTAAGTTGACAAAGCAAGGAGCTTTCTTTTTATCCCATCGCGAAATTCTCTAGGATCCTGGAGTCTCCATGCTGAAAAGGACCTCCGAAGTCACCCTGTGCAGCCACCCAGCCTATGACAACCTCAGGTCCTTCATTCTTGGCAGTTGTCACCCATTCTCTACTTCACTGGGTGGTCAGTTCTATGTTCTTATACCTGGGATGGGAAAAATCTTCTGGGGTCCTGAAGTGGAGCTAAAATTGACCTCCCTGTAACTTCATGTCTGCCAGGGGCAGGTCTGTTCTCAGGAGGTCCACGCAGGGCAGAGACTACTCTAGCCCCAGCCGGCTTGGACCACACCCTTTGTAACAACCTTTCAAATATTCTCAGTAGCCATCAAGTCTCCATCTTTTCCAGCCTTATTCTTCTGGTTCTTTTTTTTTTTTTTTAAGATTTTATTTATTCACTTGACAGAGAGAGCACAAGTAGGCAGAGAGTGAGAGGGAAACAGGCTCCCCACTGAGCAGAGAGCCCGATGCGGGGCTCGATCCCAGGACCCTGAGATCATGACTTGAGCCAAAGGCAGAGGCTTTAACCCACTGAGCCACCCAGGCACCCCTCTTCTGGTTCTTTTAATCACGCCTCACTTCACAGTCATTTCCAGACCCTTCACCTTCCTGGGCACTTGCCTCCGGACGCTTTCCAAGTTGTCAGTGTCCCTTTTCCACTGTGGCTGGGGCCTGGCGGTGATGCTTCCCGATGCTGTGTTGATGAGCTGATGGATGTTGGGACGAGCCCAAACTTGAAGTTTCAAAGCCGCATGCCGATGTCCCATCAGGAACCGGCCACAGGACACTTCCTGCCTTGTCCTCAGCCTAATCCTTGATCAGCGGGCAACACGATGGCATGTTGTCTACCATGAAAACCACATGCTAAGTATCCTTAAATGTGTTTCTAGGGGATCAAAGTGTAGTCGGAAGCGATTTACTTTTTCATTCAGTGAATGCTTAGCGTTCATCTGCCAAGATCTTATTACTGGTCATAGAAGTTAGGCTTTGGAGCCGCGACAATAAATGCTACAGTGTCTACACTCAAGGAGATTAAACTAAATAATCTATAAAATCCTAACTGGCACAGATGGGCCAGCTCTAAGCAACTTTGGAAGAAAACTGCTTATGACCAAAAAAATATATATACATATATATATAGTCATAAATGACTGGAGATGGAAGGAACCTCAGGAAGCTTGAATTCATACCCCCCGGTTTATAGATGTGCAAACTGAGGGCCAGAACTTGTTCACCCACCTGGCCGTCCACCCACCCATCCCCTCAGCAAATGCAGCAGTCATCCTCTGCAAAGTAATATATCTGTCCAGCGTGAGCAGCAATGGCAGAGAAGGAGCAGTGAGTGACTTCGCTGGTGCATGATAAAGAGTTCCAGTTGAATGATCTGGCCAAGGAAATCCGCTTGGTTGGCATCAGAGGCAGGATCAGAGACCAGATCTTGTGACATTGGGCATGGGCTCTTCCCAACATGCCATGATGTCACTCATAAATGACGAGATGTAGACAATAGAGCACATGCTCTATTTTGGGCAACTCTGTCCCGATGGAATCCAACTTGGACATGGCAGGCAGTGTGTCTGTAACTGGCAAAGATACTGGCTGTACAGAAATCATGTTTCACCTCTGCAAAGCTCCAAGCAGAAGCCAGAGGCATTCCTGTCTGTCTTCCAGGAGTACAGACAATCCCTCCTTAGCCCTTGCCAACAGTCTACTAAAATTCTCTCCCAGGATCCACCAAAGAGAAAATCCAACTTGCTTTCTCCCTCTTTGAGCTCCATGAGATTGGACATTACCGGTTTTCCTAAAACATCCTCCTCTCTGGGTTCCCAGGGTGCGTCTCTCTCCACCGCCCCCTTGAGAAGTAATTCCCCAATCTGGACCAGCATCCTTTCTCTCAGTCCATCTGGCTCAAAACACAGAGATAAAATTTCACTTTCCTCTCTTTTGTAGAAGTTCGTCATCTACGGAAGATTCTTAGGGATTCCTCCCATAGATTGGTTTGATTGGATCCATCCATCTCTCCATGAATCCATCCTTCATCTTTCAAGAACACCCCAGCTTGCTCTGGAATGACTAGGTCAAGTTCTGGGGAAGTCAGAGCCCTGTTTCCTGAGCCCCGGGTGATGTCACATCTCAGCTAAGGCTGACTGATGGCAAATGCATTCCCCAGGCGTTCAGGCCATGCCCAGCTTGGGTAATCCTGGTCTCTCACAGAACCCATAGCCCCTCACCTTGTTTTCACCCTTGAGTGAAAAGATCAAGATCAAGGCCAAGAGTGTGTGCCAGGCTACCCTACACAAGGAGACACCTTCCCACCAGGAGGTCTTGCTGGACAGCAAATGGTCCTCTTGCTCCTCTGGGAGGGAGGCCTCTCTCTCCTGAGGCTGGGCCATACCTGAAATCAGACCCTATTTTAGGATAGGCAGCTGGGTGCTCAGGGCTCCCCAGGGCTGAGCAGAGCCCCTTCTGCACAGCTCACTCCTAATGCCTTCCCTCCTTAGCCTCCTCTCTGCACTAGCCCACCTCCACCCCAAATGCCAGCATCATGCCCTCCTCTATGGCTCTTTTCAAACAAGAGAAGGGATGAGCGGGACTGTATATTAGCCAAACATCCTGAACCTTCCCAGCAGCTTGGATGCAAATGGCCGGGAGAAAACCCCTTTCAGTCCGTGTTGGGGCACAGGGAGCTGCCAGTATCCCGGTGTGAACTTTCAGGTGCCCATGTAAAGATTTTCCATCCAATCCCATTTATATCTGCATCTGGCTTCCAAGGCTTACAGAAAACCAGAGCTGAGAGGGTCCTCAGAGACCAACCCATGCGATGCCCCGCTGTGCAGATGGGAAAACCAAAGCTTGGTGAATTCCCGAGGTCACTCAGTGAGGCAGAGACACAGCCGGAACTAGAGGCAGAGAGCCAGCCCGCTGGCAGGAGGGAGACAGTGAGCTACCTTCTCACTGATGTAAGACCCCACGGTGGCTGAGGGTTCTGGCTTCTGCCCCTGCAAACTTGGGGCCACACAAGTGCCCATGCTTGACCTGAGAGCCTGCCAGGAACAGCCCAGCAAGGATTTGAACTTCATGTTCCTACCAAGGGCCTGATCGCCTGGGGAACCAGCCAATGTTGAGGAAGGACCCTCTTCCTGGCCTCCGTGCCTATTGGCAGGATACCTGCCTGGCCAGGAGGAAGCCCTACCACCCACTGCTCCAGCCTTGGCCGGGGACTGAGACACCCTGCCGGCTTACCTCATCCTTTGTGTCCAGACGTGCTCAAGACACAGGCTCCCTTTGCCAAGGACCCTCAGCTCCAGAGAATCCAGATCCATTTCCAGGGACTGGGGTTCCCAGTGTACTAAAAAAGAGAGAAATGCCAGAGCAGGGTTACAATAATCAAGGTGTGTTTAAGACATTTCCTGTGAACAAATACTGCACGCACACGCACACACACACACGCACGCACTCCCCCGAAACATGATACAACATAGCTGTGCCATTCACAAAATAATCATAGAAATTATGGAAGCATAATTCAGAGCATTGGTGAAGGCCTCCTTCAGCAGATCTCTGTGACCGGAGGTAAGACCTCCCTCCATGGTAACATCTCAAGGGCAAATGGGAAGTCCTTCCAGGATATGAAACAGGGCCCAAAGAGCCATTTTGCATCCCAGCCCCTTGATCGGCCCCACTCTGAGGGACAGAGCATGAGGGGTCCTGCCTGAAGGTGAAGGGGGTGGGGGCTCAGGGACTGGGCCTAGGAGGGCTGCCTCCCAGCCCCCCACCCCCACTCCCAGCCCCAAGCCCTTACCTCAGGGAGAAAGAGGGAAAGCAGGCTGCCCCCAGGCACAGGTCAGGAGTCTCGGACTACCAGTGGGCAGCCATCCCTGACTGAATGGGGCCTTTTTACATCACACCACCCAGGAGGGGACGTACTCCCTCCCCAGCCATACAGAGCATTCTTCACACAGCTCAGGAAACAAAATAAATATATTCTCCCTCAAAGACCCCACAATGGGGCTTTTTCATGGCGGAGAATCAAGAACAGGCCCCTCCCTCCACGTGGAAGAGGGGCTGCCCAGCCCTGCAGCCTTTGCCCCCACTCTTCCTGGGACTCAGGGTCCACCTGCCCTGGTCATGGCCTGGTATGGACAGGGGCCTGGGGTAGGTCTTGAGCAGAGCCTGTAAGTGTCCCAGGAAAGGAGAGAGGCAAGAGAGGAACCAGCATTTACTGATTTCCTGCTGTGTGTTGGGCAGGCAGAGACCCAGTGAAGACACTCTTGATGGATGAAAGCATCTACAGATTGGATTCCTCAGGACTGAAGGTGGAGGCACTCACTCCCGCTTACTGTTGAGACTCTGGTCCCCCATGCAAAGCTCCGGAGCCAAATGTATATTGTGGGGGGGAAGCCATCATTAAATCCGGCCCAGAACTCTCATGCCCCCATGTCTTTTGGGTGCTTACTTTCAGGGGGATGTCAACTAGCCCTAAAAAGACGTCCCTTGTAATTTGACCTGTTCCCTAGGCACAGCCAAACCAAATCAACATGCCCACCTCTGCCTCTCCCACACACCCACCCACCAGCCTCCTCTTCCCGGAACCCCCTCTTCCTTTCTGCTTTCCTTTCTCTAGGATCATGGGGAGCCATAGTAATACAGGTAGTACTCAGCAAGCGTTTACTCTGGCCCAAACACCTCTGAACTCAGGCATCACCTCTTACAGGAAGCCTTCCCTGACTCCACCTAGCTCTGTGACTATCTGTCCAAGTGTCTCTCCCCAGCTGGGTGGGAGGGCCTAGAAGGCAGGACCTTGTCCCCCATCTCTGAGTGCCCAGTGCCTTTCCTAGAGATGACCCTAGGGCTTGGGTGAATGCCCCCACCAAATATAGGGGCTTACAGAACACCTTGAACTAGGACAAGCCCTGAGCCACAGAGTATGATCGTGACAATGTAGGAGTCAGCACACCAGCTGTGAGGCCTGGGTACGCCATTCAACCATCTAAGCTTCCTTTTTTGTTTTATTATTATTATTATTTTTTTGGCTTTTGTTAACTTTAACTTCAAGGGCAACAAGTTAAGTTAGTCACATCCTTTAGTTCCAAGTATATTATCATCATCGGTTAATGCAGAGCCCTCTTATTTTATTTCTTTTTCGCAGCTTCAGTCGACATCAAACACGCTGCACGTATTTAAAGTGTGCAATCTGACGGGTTTTGACACATGCACACGCCTGAGAAACCAGCGCCGGAACCGAGATAAGCCACAAATCCCAAAGTTTTCTTGAACCCTTTGGTAAATCCCTCCTGCCCACCTCTCCCCTCTCCTAACCGCCACTCTGCAGGCAACCACTCATCTGCTTTCCGTCCCTCTAGACAAATTTGCATTTTCTAGGAGTTTATGTGACTGGAATCACACAGTCTGCATTCTGTCATTCAGCATAATTATTTCTGGAATCATTCATATTGTTGTGTGTATCGGTGTTTTTGTCCTCTTTAATTGTTGACTAGTATTCCGCCATATGCTTAGGGTATAATCTGTTCATCCATCTTTCTGTTGATGGACATCTGGGTTGTTTCCAGCTTGGAGCTCTTACAAGTAAAGCTTCTATGATCATGCATTTAGAAATCTTGGTGTAGACATATGCTTTCATTTCTCTCTCAAAGTAGAATGGCTGGGTTGTATTTTATTTTATAGTTCTCTTTCTTTCCCAATACTGACTTTCAATCTCCCTTAAGCATCTGCTCTGATGTTTATCATATGCCTTTAATATGCACATATTCTCATAAAATGTGCAGAGCTATTGTGTGTGTGGGGGGGTGGAAATCTCGTTCTGCTCCTTACTTGTTTCAACTAGTTCTATTTTTTGAGGTCCACGTATGCACATTCTGCAATGAGAAGGGCAACATCCCATAGTATGTCCCACCACCTGACTTAGCCCTCCCTGATGAATGCCAATGTGGAGTTCAAGGCAGCGTTCCCGTAAGGAATGCCCCAGTGACCATGTGATCCTTGGGGCCCTCTTGCCAACCTGCACGAGCACGGAGAGATGGTTCTCCGGGTCCCAAGGTCACCAAGGGCTGTGGGCTTGACTGCGAGACTGCATTGCCTCAGCCCGCTTATCACGTGCCCTCCTGCAGGCATGACCCGCACCTCCTCACATCCTGGCTCTGGGTACTGCCCACTTGCTAATCTTCGTCATTCTCATGGTTGTCTAGCCATAGGATGCTTCCATATATATTTGTCTAATTACTAATGAGATTGAGCATCTTTTCAAATACTTGTTAGCTCTGAGGACTTCTCTTTATATATATGTACATATATATATACATATATATGTATATATATATATATAAAACCAATTTATATTCTTTGTATTTCTCAGTTTTTCCTTGTTGATTGGCAGGAGCTCTTTGTTTTATTGGAATTAAGGTGTAACTGACATCATGTGAAGCATCCAGATCTTCAGCGTGGAGCACGCTTACACTAGTGAGACCACCGCTCACATCAGGATTTAGAGCCTTTCCAAACCCCACAAAGGCTCTCTGTGTTCCCATAGTCAGGAACCTCCTACAGGGACCAATACTCTGATCTCTGTCACTTTAGGTCAGTTTTCCTATCCTAAAACCTCATATGGATGGAGTCATACAGTACGTTCCCCTTTGTGTCTGGTTCTTTTCACTCAATATTATCTGTGACATCTGTGACATTTATGTTGTGTCTGCCGTACTAGGGTATGCTTTTTCATTGCTGCATAATATTCTAATGCGTGCCTATACTGTTATTTATTTCCTTGCTGATGGACATCTGGTTTGTTTCCAGTCTGGGGTTAGCATATATAAATAAAGCTTCCAGCACTGTAAACATTACTGAATAGGTAGGTCTTTTGGTGGATAGAAGCACTCAGTCCAGTCGGGAGTGGAGGTGTTGCATCCTGGGGATTCTGTAGACTTAGCTTCAGTGGGCACTGCCAAACATTTTCCTAAAGTGTCTGTACCCTGTTGTACCAGGAGCGTCTGAAAATTCTAGTCGCTCCTTGTCCCTCTTGTCCCTGCCAATACTTGGTATTTTCAGTTTTTTGAATTGTAGCCTCACTGGTGGGTTTTTTTGTTTTTGTTTTTTAAGATTTTATTTATTTATTTGACAGAGAGAGATCACAAGTAGGCAGAGGGGCAGGCAGAGAGAGAGGAGGAAGCAGGCTTCCCGATGAGCCGAGAGCCGATGAGCAGAGAGCCCGATGTGGGGCTCAATTCCAGGACCCTGAGATCATGACCTGAGCGGAAGGCAGAGGCTTTAACCCGCTGAGCCACCCAGGCGCCCCCACTGGTGGGTTTTGTAAACAATCTGTATATCCTAAGAGATTTATCGCTTTAGGGTTTTATATATTGTGAATGGAAACTTCACCCATCTATTATCTCTGTCCAATGTATGGTATCTGTCTCCTCATACGTAAATGGGAATAACACTACCTACCTTCAAAGACCTGGCAAACAGTGGGTATTGAATTCCTCCTACTCCACATTCCTGTCTCCAGCACCACAGTGCTGCTCTAACATGGCGGGGACTAGATTTTAATTTGTGTTACGGCCTTGCCTGGAGCCAGCAAGGAGCAGCTTTTCAATAAAGTTTTTTGATTGAATAAATGATGAGCCTCCCAGAAGCAATCTCCAGATTGTCATTCAAGGATCTCTGTGAGGGAATGAGGGGCTGTGGCAAGGAAGTGGGGAGCAGGGTGGGGAGTGGGGGGTGACATTTCTCTATAGGAGGCCAGCAGGTGTCTAGTGGGTGGGGGTAGGCCTCTCCTCCAGGCATCTAGCCCTGGACTCCAGGAGCAAGAACGGGGGGGGGGGGGGGGGGGGGGGGACACTGAGAGGTGGCAGCCTTTCCTCTTGAGCCCTGGTCTGCCCTGCTGGCTGCCCCAAGGCTGTACCCTTTTTTCCAGCCACTCTTCTTCGGGGGAGGAGGACCAGGAGTAAGAAAGAGGGAGTGGAAGAGGGTAAGGAGGAGGAGGTGGGGAAGGAGTAGGGGGAGGGGAGAGGAGGGGAAGGAAGATGGGGAGGGAAGGAGAAGGGGGATGGGGAGGAGGTGAGAAGAGGATGTAGGGGGGGAGGAGAGAGGAGAGGGAGGGCAGAGAGGAAGGAGGACGAGTTGAAGAGGCCAGGAGAAGAAGGGGGGAGAGGAGGGGAAGGAAAGGGGAGGAGGAGGGAGGGGAGGAGGAGGGGGAGGAGGAGGGGGAGGAGGAGGGGGAGGCTGACGCTAGCCCCGCCCGCGGGAGGCTGCCCCCCTCCACCCCGGTTCCCACTGTCCTGGGCGGGCGCCACTGGCGGCCAAGCGGAGGCGCCTCGCCGCCTCGCCGCCTCGCCACCTGGCCGGCCCGGCCGCCGCCTTCCCCGCCGCCGCCGCCTCCCCGTCCGCCCTCGGAGCGGTCCGCAGGCCCGGCTGGGCAGCCACTGGGGCGCCCACCGCCCGGGGCCTCAGCCTCCCCCGACGAACAGCACTTCTCAGCCAGAGGGGTCGCCAGGCCCGCGCCGAGCCCTTACAGACTCTCAGTTAGAGTCTGTCCACCCCTCCCTCTCCCTCCCTCCCTCTCCCCACCCAGCCCGAGCGAGGACCAGGGAAGGGAAGCTGTTGGCCCCGAGGTCGCACGGTGAATTAGGAACAGAGTCAGCCCTGGGCTCCGACTGCAATCTCTGTCCTGCCTTGCGTCTGCTGCGTGCCCAGCGCTCGGGAACCCCCCAACACTGCAGGCTCTCCTCGCTCCGCGTGCTCGTGCTGCGCCTTCCCTCTGCTTCTCCTAACATCCCATTCTCCATCCAGCAGCCAAGTGAGTTCTGATCGCCACATCCCCCGTTTAAAACCGCCGGGGGCTTCCCCCACAGTGAAAGTACAGAGGAAAGCACGGGTCATGGCTCTGGTTTCGCTCCCCTCCACCCACTGAGCTCAGACCCCTGGACTGTCTTGTCCCCGACTCATTTCTACCCTAGGGACTTTGCACTGATTGTTCTCTGGGGGCCTCTATGGATTGAGCTGGAGTTCAGTGTCATCATTTTCCTGGGTCCCCCGGGGTGTATTATGAGCTTAAAAACATCACTTTGGGACGGGTTCCATAGGCTTCA
>RCUC01118712.1:0-40757 GCA_003697995.1 Taxidea taxus jeffersonii
TTCTCCGCCATCTTGACCAAGGTTTTTGTTTTTGTTTTGTTTTGTTGGTTCCATTGTTCTTTCTGAGAACTCAAGTATTGGTCTATCACTCTTTGAAGATAATATTTCCTCTCTCCATTTCATCCCTGGCTTCTTTCATAATTTTCTTCTGGTATTTGGTTTTCTGCAGCTTCACTACAATATATCTTAGTGTAATTTTCTTTTTATTTGTTCTACTTGGCATTTCTAGGTCTTTTACCTATAGATTAATGTCTATTTAGTAATTATAGAGTTGTTGTTGTTGTTGTTGTTTTAGCTATTAGGCCTTCAAATATTGCCTCTTCCAAATCTCTTGCTCCTTCATTCTGTGCTCTTACAAAGTTGTATTAGACCCTCTCATCCTACCCACTTTTCTGTACTATTCATTCTATCTGTCTGTACTGCACTCTATGTAATTCTTATGTCCTATTTTCCATAATTCATTGCTCAGCTTTCTAATCTGCCTATAAATCATCCATTGTATTTAACACTGGATAATTTAAATTTCATTTATAAATATTCTACTTACTTATTTTTTCAAATCTATTGTTCTATTTTACTATTTTAAGTCAATTTTCATAGTTCACTGGTTCCAAAGTATCTTCAAACTCATATTTTGTTCCTTTTACTAGTATAAGCATAGTTGCTTTTTAGTCAGTCTGACAATTAGAATACCTAAAATTTTTTGAAACTGATCATGATTTTGAAGTTTTTCTGAAAATCTTATTCTGTTATATATATTTGTTTTTGTGCCCAATTATCTTTGACTAGGTGTTGGATATGTTATTTGAAAAAAGAAACTGTAGAAATAATCTGTGACCTTGAATAAAGATATCTTGTTCTAGAAAGATGTTACCTTTCCCTTTGCCAAGCTCTTGGGGACATTACACTAATCACAGATCTATTTAAAACAATTTCAAAGCTTAAGGTATCCTGGGCTATGAAGAAGACTGTTGTAATTCTAGGAGAAGCCTGGTCTACTTCAGGTTGAGTTTTTCTTTGAGACTGGAGCTCTTTGGAATTACAGCTTATTGTGGACAGTGCTTCCTCTGAGACCACCACCCCACCTCCAACTACTAACAGACCTGAGCTTTGATTTTTCTCCCACTTATTGCCCCAGACTATCACACTGAGGAGAAACATAAATGCAAGCCAAAAGCAGTTTTGGTGTTCATTTATGTCTCTCTGTGCATACAAAAATATTTTATTCAGGATTTTAAGTTCATTTTCAAGGGAGGAACTATCCAAATAAATCAGCCTAATATTGTTTCTTGAAGCTAAGCTTGAAATTTTCCAATTCTCCAAAACAACATACAATCTTTGAACAAAACTACCTACTTATCCTAATACAAGTATTAATAACTGATGAGAATAATTAAATATTGTAACTTTAAGTTTACTTAACCTTGTTCTACAGAATGTGTGGTGAAAGAAAAAAGAAAGAGCATGGGTTCTGGCCAAATAAATTTACAAATGCTGCAATAAACATTTTTTTGGTGGGGTGGATTTCTCTGAGCTTCATCTAATATGCATACTCAAATAAAGGAGAGATATATGGGGCGCCTGGGTGGCTCAGTGGGTTAAAGCCTCTGCCTTCAGCTCAAGTCATGATCCCGGGGTCCTGGGATTGAGCACCGCCCCCCTCGCATTGGGCTCTCTGCTCAGCAGGGAGCCTGCTTCCCTTCCTCTCTCTGTCTGCCTCTCTGCCTACTTGTAATCTCTCTCTGTCAAATGAATAACTAAAATCTTTAAAAAGAAAAAAAGGGGAGATGTATGTTACTGTGTGTTTAGAAGTTATTTATTTATTTAGAAATAAATTTTGTAGTGTAGCATCTCCAAGGACTGGTGTTACACAGTATGCACTTTAGAAAAAGTTCCTAAAAATTGAGAGCTACAGATTTTGGAAAGTGTGGCCATTTATGTTTATGAAAATTAATTTTTCCTATTTTTATGCATTTAATTTCTCCAACTTTCAGCTGTAAATAATATTTTTTCCTGTTATAAGACCATTTGACAACTTTCTATAAATTGTAACATACTACTTTTAAAAGATCAAAAGGCCAACAATAACTCTATTATTGGCTCTAAACTGATTTTTCTCTCTTTTCAGGTTAGTACTTAAGCACTCTAAGAAATCTTGAGTAGACATGATTTCAAGATAGATATTGTCATACAAGATCTCTTAATGATTTTCTAGTGAGTCTCTATGGATTCTCTCAGGATCCTTATTTTCATACTCACTTCTAGAAGTAGTAACATACAAATATTAGACTGAGACGGGAAAATTATAAGGTGATTCTGAGTTTATAAGAGATACATGTGAAAGAATTAAAAAATCAATTTAAGTTCTTGTAACTTGAATTCTAAGTAAACTCTGTGACTCATTTGGATTGAAAATGTGGCCCCACTTCACTCTGTAGCTATCAGAGTTAGCCCCAAGACATCTCACTAGGTCTACTTGACACTTTGTTAAATAGTCACTATAAATTCCTGCTTCCATAGACAGTTTTAGTTTTAATTAGTATGCACTGGTATAGTGTTCCTTAAAGAATGAATGCCACTGTAGTTGGGATTATAGATTGATTTCTCAAGTAATAATGAGGGCTACCAACAAAAGATCGTCCAGACTCCATCATGTCTTCCCATACCCCTGATTTAGAACATCAAATAAATTTAATTCCCCCACCTCATTTGTAATTATTCTTCAGTTGTATTATATTAAAAGAAAAAACTGTAAGTTTTTCTAATTTCTCTTACCTAATCCTGGATTACATTTCAAAATGATGTTAATCAACAGGCTATAGAAAAAGGTATGATATTTATAGTAACATGGTAACAAACTTAATTAGGTAATATTAAAGATGAATTGAAATCTCTGTGTTCTTCCTCTTGATTTGGACAATTTTCCTCATGATATGAAAACTCAGATGAAATTACATAGCTTGATTACTTTTTAAAGTGATTATTGAGTTCTCCAGATACTTATTAGTTCCTCAGGATCAGTTATCCACATTTATAAAGTGCTATATCTAATTGGCAAATCTATTTCACTTACACTCTTTAAATTGCCCCATTATTGGTCAAATCATGTTTGACAGTACCAGACTCTCTTATATAAGGTAATTTAGTTATAAATATGATTTCAGGCTTCCCTAAAGCTATTTTTCTGATTATGCATGACAATCTGGACAGACTATAGCCATTGTAAAAACTGGAGCTACCAAATAATTTTCCATATTATGGAATCAGTCTATATTCTTTATAAATGTGGATTAAAGCAACAGGTTACTTAATCAGCTGTATCATGGTTTGCAATATAGACAAACTCAAATAAGTAGCAATATACTAATATCAACAGTTCAATAGATAAGGGAAACCTATAAAATCCAAATGATTTGATTATAGGTAGACATCAATGATCATCTAGTACAATATCAAACTAAAACAGAAATATCCTCTACCATGTACCTGTGATATATAAAGTGGATTTCTATATATTAGTTAATATGTATGAAAATGCAAAGTATCAATACACTTAGAATAGTTATTGACATAAAAGCAATAATATTTTTAAGATAATTATTTCATATATTAAATGCGATCTGTCTCCTAGTACTTTCCACACTTGAGTTCTAGCCCTGACTCTAAAATTTACTATGCAAAACATATCCCTCTTCTAAATTTCCACTCTTGGTCTTCCAGGCTTTCTTTGCTTCAGGCAAAAAGTTACCAAATCTCTAATATACATAAATACTGTCCTCTGGTCAGTGGATCCTAGGTTAAAATACATGTTTCTTGACTTTTTTGCTGATACACTGTACTTTACAATGATTTTTTTTAATTTTTAAGACTGAGATATAATTGGCACATAACATTGTATTAGTTTTAAGTGTAAAACATAATGGTTCAATATTTATTTATGCTGCAAAATGATCACCACAGTAAATCTAGTTAACATCCATCACCATATGCAATTGTAACTTTTTTCCTTGGGATGAGTATTTTTAAGTTTTACCCTCTTAGCAACTTTCAAATATACAATACAGTATTATTAACTATAGCCACCATGCTGTATGTTACATTCCCATGACTTATTTATTTTAAAAATGGAAGTTTATACATTTTACCCCTTCACCCGTTTTGCTGACCCGCTCTCCCCTCTCTTCTGATAACCACCAATCTATTGTCTGTATGAGCTCAGCTGTTCTTCGTTTACTTGTTTTAGATTCCACATGTAAGTGAGATTATACAGTATTTGATCTCTAATTTCACTTAGCATAATGTCCTCAAGGTCCATCCATGTTGTTGCAAATGGCAAGATTTTCATCTTTTTTTTTTTATGGTTCTCTAGCCCTTGCATTCATATGTTGTTTTCCCAAGTTTGGATTGAGTTCTCAAAGGGCAAGAACCAAGCCTTCTAATCAGAAAACCTCCACAAAAGTGGATATTTAGTAATGATAATTAAATAAATGTGTTGTCCGGGGATGCCCGGGTGGTTCAGTCAGTGAAACATCTGCCTTCAGCTCAGGTCATGATCTCAGGGTCCTGGGATCAGGTTCCCTGCCTAATGAGGAGTCTGCTTTTCCCTCTACCCCTCCTCGCACTCATGGTCTCTCTCTCTAATAAATAAATAAATAAATAAAATCTTAAAAAAAATAAAATCTTAAACAAAGTCTTAAATAAATGTGTATTCCAAAGACTCAAAAACAGCTCTTTACTGCTTCAAAAGCTGGTCTAAGAAAATCTGCCTTAAAACATTAGTGTGAACATGTATTAAGAAAGTTTTAGAATTACAAAACAGTAATATTGAACCAAGGCACTAGTATTTTTAGGCTGTAAGGGAATGCTAATATTTAGTAATCCTTAGAGTACTTTGACAATAACAGGAACATTATTTGCTGTGATGATACATTTAACATTTAGTCTCCTTCTCTTGTGGTCTTCAAGATGTTCAACTGCAAAATTAAAAACAGATGGTCCTGAAGAAAAAACTTCTGTTGGTTCTGCTGTTTCAAGAAGCCTACAATGGAAGCCTGAACAGCCAACCAACAAGTTGATATCATGCTGATTTCATTACCATAAAGCAAGGGCTCAAAAATACAGAATCCAAAACTTTCATAGGAAGTGCATCCAACATTCTAGAGTCACAGTAGCAGAGATCCCTAATTCAATGCTGTTCTTTTCGTTTCTTTGGCAAGCATGAACCTTAATGGGCTGGATGAGATTTTTCCAGTGTTTCATATGTGTTTTCACTATGAATGAGATAGGGCTTAGGCATCACTTTTTATTCAAAAGATATTTATTTATGACACCAGGCATAGTGGTTTAATGGAGAATCTACAGGCACAATATTTCCTCCCATGGAGATTGTGAAGTAAAAAAGTGGTAGCTCTCAAAAGATAGGGGGCCCTGAGCCATTACATAAGAGCATCTCTCAGGAATGTGTTAAAAATGCCATTTCTTGGCCCTCACCCCAGACCCACTGATCCAGGAACTATGGAGGATAGCCACAACAATATGGTCTTAAATACCTCCAGTTGATCTGAATCAGATGCCACTATAACATAGAAACCAGACACTGAATTAGAAATTATAATGTTGGGAATATAATAAGCAAGAAGAGAAACCTACTGTGGGAACTTAGAAAAAGTAGAGTTCACTTGTAGACAACATATAGATAGGTACCAATATTTTTAAAAGATTTTATTCATTTATTTGACAGAGAGAGATCACAAGTAGGCAGAGAGGCGTAAACAGGCTCCCCGCTGAGCAAAGAGCCCGATGCAGTGCTCGATCCTAGGACCTCAAGACCATGGCCTGAGCAGAAGGCAGAGGCTTTAACCCACTGAGCCACCCAGGCGCCCTAAGTAAGTACCAATTTTAAAGGCATGATATCATTGGTAGTTGTGAGTAGAACAGATACCTTCCATATCAGTAAAACTTCCTTATCATGGTGTACATTTTACTCTGTAGGTAAAATCTGTGAATACTATGATTCTTCAATTCTATGTGGTATTTCTTTCCACTCCAGATTCAAAGTACAGCTCCAGAATTATCAATGTGCAATGCTCTTTTTACAAGGAAGGGATAGGGTGTTGACTCTGTCCCATGGCCTGGTAAGAAGCTATTGTGACTATGTTCTTCCTGATTGAGGATGTGGAAAACATGCAGAAGACTCTGCTATGCCCTTGTGACCAGGAGGAGCATTGCTACACATATTGTTGCATTCTGAAGCATGGGTGCTGGGCTCTTTATTTTCTACAGCCTGGGCTTTACCAACATGTGATTTTAAAAAGATCATCTGTTAAAACTGATAGAGACACTTCCTTTATATCTTAAATACTAGTTCTCAACTATGGCTCTACAAATAAAGATCACTTAGGGAGCTTTTAAAAATAATCTAAGCCAGGGCTTTAACTGCAGAGATTGAACTGGTCTGAAGAAGACCCCAGGCATCACTATTTTTAAAAACATCTTCAGGTGAATCTCATGTGCAGGTAGGTTTAAAAAGCACTCAAAATTGTAACTCAAGTTATGGTCTGTGAACCAAATGTACTCTGTCACCAGAAAGTTTCTTAGAACTACAGAATCTCAGGCCCCAACCAAAAACCTGCTGAACCAGAATTAGCATTTTAACAAGATCCCCAGCTGATTGCCATATGTATTAAGGCATGAAGTACTGGTCTGAAGGGGTTGTGATTGATTCCTTCCTTGTAAGGTACTTGTACCATTGATGTGTAATCACAGAACATATTTTTATCCAGCACAGTCTGAGTGTTCGATACCTATAGTTTGTCCCAAAAGATGTACTTTAATGTGGATTGTTAATGTCTGAGTTCTCCGTGCATATGAAGCATTCATATGAGAAGCTGTATGGTTTAGGGGGCATATAATAATTTGATCCCATAGACATTTGGGGGTGATTTTTATAGCAAGTTGGAGAGTCTCTTTACAAACTTCATGTGCACTTGTAATTCAAAGAATGCTAAAGCCAGTAGTATGCTCTATTGTATAAGCATACAAGTTAGTGTCTAAGGCTAAGTTACTGATCTCACTTATTCCTAAGGTCTTTACAATAGCCATGTAAATGAAGTCTTATGCCCATTTTTGCAAAAGTAAACTGAGGTCTAGAAGGGTTCATTAAATTTTAGCCAAGGGGCGCCTGGGTGGCTCAGTGGGTTGAGGCCTCTGCCTTCGGCTCCGGTCATGATCCCAGGGTCCTGGGATCGAGCCCCACATCGGGCTCTCTGCTCGGCGGGGGGGTCTGCTTCCTCCTCTCTATGCCTGCCTCTCCGCCTACCTGTGATCTCTATCAAATAAATGAATAAAATCTTTAAAAATAATAATAATAAATAAATAAATAAATTTTAGCCAAAAGTTCAAACTAAGGCACTGGGACATCAAAAATCAAGCTCTTCATTATTCCAAGTTGATTGCTTTAATTCTGAAAGCTTTAGTAAAGCATCACTCTTCTCCTTTCTACATCCTCTACAAGGTATACATAACTTACATCTCTTAATATTAATAAATGATAACTGATTGTAACTTTTCAAAACTGCCCATTATCTGCTAAAATGCCAAATATTTTGAACTTAGTCTCAATGTGTCCTTCATCTAACCAAAGTTCTTATTTTTGGAGCACTTTTGAGTGTTAATATAACTACAGGAAAAATCTGATGGGATTTGGCATATTTTGGAATCAGATTAAAAGCACCTGTATGTCATTTCTGGTTCTTTCCTTAGCTCTACCAAATTAATTAAATTATACCCCTTGTCAGGCTGCAGAACATTGAACTGTAGGTGCCTACAATCTTTTTATAAATTAAGTGTAATTTTAGAGTTTGCACATTACTCTGGACTTGATGTATACATGAAGAAAGCAGCAAAATTAAAGCAAGTAAGGTCTGTCTTAAAAAAGGATTTAGTCACTGTAGTTCTCTATGGTGGAAAATGACCTTGGCTGCATCTTTCACGCATCCTTGCATTTGGCTTAGGATGCATAATTCATACAGCAATCAATTAGCTGGCTGTAGAGCCAGCAACAAGAGGGAATATTTCATATAAATCATTGCTGGCCAAATTGCTGGGACAATTAATAAAGTAGGAAATCTGTGGTTGTCAATTTGTAGGCAATACAAGTTCATCAAAAGCAAATCAGTTTCTTCCACCTCTTGGAAAGAAATGCACACAAACACCAGATACCATTTAATCACTACTTCTTAGGAAGGGCTTGATCAAGATAATATTATTTGTTGTTTTTATGAATGTGAACAAGTGCCTAACATAAGTGGCTCATTTACTTGGCTTAGGACACTCAATCAACAATGCCATTTTATGAATTAAAATACAGCAATCAAATAAGTATTCTTGCTTGTGAAGCATCTATAATCTAGCATAGGGGACTTCAAAGTGAGATCTCTGGTAGGTCATGTGGGTCCACAAGGTGGCCTGTAGACTCCTTCAAAATGCAAATCATCTCAGCATGCATTAGTCGAGTTTCAAATGTTACTTTCATTATTTATTTCCATCTGTGTCATATGTAATCTAGGGAGATTCAATTTGCTGTGTCTCTTAGAAGTAAAGCAAGCCTATTTTTGGTATATGTGCTAGATAAAGCTATCTTGTTTCATTTTTTTTGATGATACATTATTCAAAAATAATTTGAAACTACTTTAAGAACACAACCCCTTTTTAAATGACTGATTGTTCAGACAAGAGTCACTCATGTGTTATTTTTATTAAATGCAAGAAGACATGAAACGTGATAGCCTTCATATATAGGTCAATAACTATAATTTGGCTGCACATTAGAATCAGCTTTTAAATGTGGTTTTTAAATACAAACTTTTAAACATTTAAAATTCAACTACACCTGACTCCCACCTCTTGGGTATATCAATTCAATTAATCTAGCATAAGGCTTAGCAACAGTATTTTCTTAAACTCCTGAACTGAGTTGAATGCACAGGAAAGTTTAGGAACACATTTATCAATGGTGTTGTGAAGGGCAATGTACCTCAAACTTGAAGGTGCATACAAATCACCTGCGGTTGGGACTAAGCTTCTACATGTCTGGCAAGCTCATAGGCAATGATGATTTTGCTGGTCCTCGGACTGCCATCTGAGTAGTAAGGGCATGGGCCAACAGTTCTTACACTTGGCTGCCCATTAGGATCAACTGAAGATTAACACACTGCTGCCTGGAACTCATCCCAAAGATTCTAAATTTATTTCTGTGGAATGAGGCCCTTGAATTTGTTTCTTTGTTTTTGTTTTGTTTTATTTTAAGAGCTTTCCAAATGATTCCAGTGTATGCAAAATTTGAGAATTACTGGTACAGAGCAGTGATTCTCAAATTTATTCAAACATTGGATTTTGCAGGGGAATTTTGAAAATATACTAATACTACAGCCCAAACTAAACAAATCAAATAAAAATTTCTGAGAGGTGGCACTAGGCATGTGAATACTCTAAAAGCACCTCCTACAACTTTTGTAAACAGCCCAATTTAAGAATTTGGGGTATAGGTGAGAAAGAGCACAAGCTTTGAAGAAAAGGCAAAACAAAGTTCTAACTCTTTCTATGCCATTGTCTAGCATGTTCAAAATAGAGTGGAAGTATAAAATAAACAAAAACAAAACAAAAAGCTTCTTGGGAGTGTCTTATACAACCAAACAAAACATGAAAGGAGATAATAGAAAATTCACAATACTTCTGGGTTATAAATTTTTATATTTGACCAAATAATCTATAATTTCAAAGTCAGTGGAAGACAACTTTCTTATAATACAAATATATAATTATACAATTATTGGAAATGGGCAGATATCAAAATATACCATAAAGCCATAACTAAAAATAGTCTTGCTGGGCAGAAGAACAAGAAATTATACTACAGAACCCAAAAATGGATCTATGTATTATATTTAAATTTTCTAAAGTTAAGAATGTCATGAATCAATTGGAAATGATTATGTATTTAATAAACAGTTATATATTATGATATTAATAACATTTTATTTCTACCTCATTTCATAGTACCAGAGGGAATAAGGACTTAAGAAAAAATAGAATTGTTTTAACACTGGTATAAGGAAGTTCTTCTCAAAAAAAAGAGTCAGAAATAAATTTTAAAAATGACAGATTTGGATACACACACACTTTTATTCACTGGAGAACAATAAAAACAATTTTTAATACAAGTGATGTTCCAAATAAAGACAAGAGTTGAACATACACATATATAATTTCACCATCTCCTGAAGCCTCAACAGAGTACCAAAAATATTTATATTTTTTAATTTGTTTATTTTCTAAAGGACGGGGAAGATGAGAGAGAAGGGAGATTGATAATGCACCTCTCCTATCTTTAAACAGAAAAATGAGTGTGGAAACTGAAAATGAAAGAAATAAAAATGCCAAAAAAAAAAAAAAAAACCCACAACAAAACAGACTGGATGATAAACTGGAAAGCTCAAAACTAAAGCCATTATATATAACATAATCTTTAAAACCTCAAGAATTAGGAGCACCAGGTACTTCTGGATAGAGAAGTGAACAAGAGTAAACTAAAATAAGGAGAATTGGTTGACAAGTACATAAAAAGCAGAAGCAGATACATTCTTCCACATAGCCTCATTCTCACCCCACAAGAGGACTACAAGTTTGTTTTTACTTCAAACAGAAGGTCTCTGGGTTTGAGTCACCATGCATGCTAATGTAGAATAAGGAAAATGAAGATTAAGGACAGGCATTTTTACTATAAACTGATATCCTCTCAGTCTTCCTATTGCTTCATTAATCAGGTCTTGGAATACTGGCAGCCAAGTCTTTATCCTGCAGGCAGGAGACTGGACATATCTCTGGGGAATCAGATCCAGCGCAAAAGAAAAACCTTAAAGACAGATGGATATTGGGGGTCTCCCCTGGAAGCCAAACCATACTTTTCTGCTATGAATGCCACAATCAACCAGTCCAACCCAACCATTCAAAGCATTTAAATAAGAGCAATCAAATGGAGGAAATCCTTTAAAAGAAAAGATAAAGACTAAGATGTAAGAACTAATAAAAACAACTCGGAAGCAATAGACCATGCAAAGAGAAGGAATTTTAAACACGAAACATACTATTGTCAGTATTCCTAGAGATGTGCAAAACCAAAGGAAATAAAAGCTAAAATAGATTAAGTGGAGATATATCAAACTAAAAAGCTTCTGTGTAGCAAAGGAAACAATCTAACAGAGCCAAAAGGCAATCTGTGAAATGGGAAAATATGGCCATTATAAAAAAATTAAATATCATATGTTGGCAAGGATGTGGAGAAATTAAAACGCTTGTGCACTATTGGTGGGAATAAAATGGTGCAGCCACTATGGAAAACAGTACGGAGTTTCCTCGAAAAAATTAAAAATAGGGGTGCGTGGGTGGCAAAGTCAGTTAAGCGGCAGATTCTTGGTTTCACTCAGGTCTTGACTCAGGGTCCTGGGACTGAGCCCCAGGCAGGCTCAGCACTCAGCATGGAGTCTGCTTGACTCTCCATCTCTCTTTGCCCTCCCGCTGCACATGTGCACACATGCGTGCAGTTCTCTCTCCAAAATAAATGAATAAATCTTTTTTAAAAAATCAAAAATACAACCACCATATGATCCAGAAATTCCACTTTTGGGCATATATCCAAAGGAATTAAAAACAGGATCTTGTAGAGATATTTGTGTAACTGAGATACAGACCATGAACAAGATGAATGAGAGTAATCGGCTGGGGTCTTTCTTTATTAATGTAACAGGCAAAAATGAAATCCAGAGCAAACTAATTATTTCCCAGGCTGCTTTTTACAAAACTTGAATATTCTAAGATACACAGATAATAAAATCAGAAAGGAATTAAGATGAATAGATGAAGCAGGAGGCTCTCGATTGCCATCTGTATGAAATACATATTGATGTCTTCAGTATCTCTACCAAGCCGCACTGTGCTTTGCTCTCCCTCCTTCAAGAGGTTGACAACACATGGGGGTGAAAGAAGTAAGGTAGTTAAAACCAATCAGAACTCCTGCTGCCCTGCTCCACAAAAGAATCTAAATCCAGACCATTCCAATGCAGACCTAAATATCTCATTTCTAAGTCCCACTTTCCCTTAACAGAAATATGTATCCCGTGGGTACTCCACCCTGACTACAGAACCCTTCATTGGCACTTCTAGTTTGAACTGCTCCTCTTTTGGTGCCCTGGAGAAACTGATTTCTTTTCTTTTCCTTTTTCTTTTTTTTTTTTAAGATTATTTATTTATTTATTTGACAGAGAGACAGATCACAAGTAGGCAGAGAGGCAGGCAGAGAGAGAGAGTGGGAAGCAGGCTCCCTGCTGAGCAGAGAGCCCTATGTGGGACTCAATCCCAGGACCCTGGGATCATGACCTGAGCCGAAGGCAGAGGCTTTTAACCCACTGAACCACCCAGGAGCCCTCTGATTTCTTTTCTTTTCTCTTCTTCTTTCTTTTTGAAAATATTTTATTTATTTATTTGAGAGAGAGAGAAAGAGATAGTGAGAGAGAGCATGAGCAAGGAGGAAAGGGAGAAGCATGCTCTCTGCTCCATAGTAAGAATCAGAATGAAAGAAAAGTCCACCTTCTTTTGTTCCTTTGTAAAGCTAATGTGATTTCCAAAGTGAAAAGAGTGATGAAGCAGCAGGATGCAGGCAGGGTCTTCCGGCAGATCCTTTGCAGGAAAAATCCATATGAATATTGTGGATCTGGAAACTGACCCTTAAAATTACCAGTGTGCACAGTGGACCTTTATGCACATCCAGGATACATGCATTTTGGTTTAAGATTCTGCTAGTGTGAGGGAAGTTCCTAATGGGGGGAGAAAAAGGCTTTCTGGACCTGGAAGTGGACTTAGACCCCAGGGAACCAGGGGAGAGCAGAAGAAGATGCAGCTGAGTAGAACATTTCAAGGCCAATGCAGTGCTCACACACCCTGCTGAGAATGTAGGTCTTTGTTCTAAGATCAGTGGGAATCCCTTGAAGTAAATAAAGGTAGGAAAAGGTTGATTTATATTTTGAAATAGGCAAAATAGATTTGCTTGGGATGAATAGGTGCAGGGAAAATAATTAAAAGACATTTTTATCATTCCAGAAGAGAGACCAGGCAAGAGCAATAGAAGTGGTAGTGGAGAGAAGTGGACATATTTAATGAATATTTAGAAGATCAAATTGATAGGAACTAATGATGTACTGCATATAAGGAAAATGGAAGTGAAGGTATCCAGGAGTGACTTCTAGGTTTCTAGTTTACAGATCTAGAAGAATTTTTATTATTTTCTCAATATTTTTCTGAAATATATATACATATATATGCATATATACATGATATAATAGGAATTTTTAAACCTTTTATTTTTTAAAAAAGATTTTATTTATTTATTTGAGAGAGAAAACAAGCAGCAAGGAGGGGCAAAGGAAGAGAGGGAGAAGAAGACTCCCTGCTGAGCAGGGAGCCTGCTGTGGGGCTGGATCCCATGTCCCAGAGATCATGACCTGAGCCGAAGGCAGACACTTTGCTAACTGAGCCACCCAGGTGTCCCTAAAAATGTTTTAAAAGAAGGAACATAAATCTTCAAAAATGCACCATTTGGGGTTTTTTGGGGGGGATTATTACTTATTTTAGAATATCTGGAATTTAAAATTATGTTTGCAAAGTGATCAAAGATAAAAGGATTTTTTAAAGAACAGGACTAATAATGTGATAACATAAAAAATGTACTTTCTTTCTTAAAGATTTTATTTATTTATTTGACAGAGAGAGAGTTCCCAAGTAGGCAGAGAGGCAGGCAGAGAGAGAGGGGGAAGCAGGCTCCCTGCTGAGCAGAGAGCCTGATGCAGGGCTTCATCCCAGGACCTTGAGATCATGACCCAGGCCAAATGCAGAGGCTTAACTCACTGAGCCACCCAGACACCCCAAAAAATGTACTTTTAAAAACAAGATGTTGCACCCTGAGTATCTTGCCTTCGAAATATAACATTGACCATTTCTCCAAAGTCACCAATGCTAGTACCCTTCCACTGCAATCCTCAGAGCAAAACCATTTCTCCAGTAAACAGCAGGTCTCCCCTCCTAAAAATGCAGCTATGAGGACCCAGAGAAAGTAGCTGAATTCAATATCAGTGTCATTTTTTGACCCGTGCAACTTCCACATATGAAAACTGAAAATAATACTGTATCATCAAATTCTCCAGTTTCTCATTAGTTCATCTGGTCAAAGAGAACCAAATACCACATTACTGAAATATTATCAATTCTCCTATGGTTATTTTACAAATAAATATCTTTTTCTCTACTTTTATATAGCACATAAAATTTTCATATAGTTGATATAAACTGTGCAGAGAGAAAGGTAAATGCCAGCAGGCATCTGAATATTGTAGCATCTGTTATATTTTACACTCTGTAATCACAAATCTTATAAAGCTTCATTGCATTTGAGGCTGGATTCTTCACAAATTATTGAAGATAGATAGCAGTAGTAATTGTCATTACACTTTTATTTTTATTATACTGAGTTATACAGACTTTCTTCTATCTTTTTTTCTTTGTTGTAATGTCTTTTATTTTTCTAGAAAACTATTTCCTATTTCTTCTTTCTATTTTCTTGTAGAAGTCTAAAATTTATATGATGGAAATTAACACTTTCCAGGTAAGTATCCAAACTTTGTAGACTGTGTGTGCACATATTTATGTGTGTGGATGCATGTGCATATGTGTCCAGCGTTGCTAATTATTAAAGTATTTTCTAGATCATTTAGAAATAAAATGGCACCAAAATAATAAAATGTATTACTTTAAAATAATTTTACAACTGAAGTGGAGCAGCTGCCTTAGGCTCAGGTCCTGATCCTGGCATCCTGAGATCAAGCCCCATATCGGGCTCACTACTCAGTGGTAAGCCTCCTTCTCCCTTTGCTGCTCCTGGCGCTTGTGCTCTCTCATTCTTGCTCTATCTCAAAGAAATAAATAAAATCTTAAAAAAAAATAATAAATGGAAAGCACCAACCACCCTGATTTACTTTTGCTATTTGTCATTAAACATAAATAGAACTAGTTAAAATATTTGAAGTTTCAAACTTTGGATAATATGCACTTTCTTATTCTCTGTCACCTGCCTTATGGCCTACATTCAGTACCTGGAGCAAACCTCAGGCACCACACGAATGTTTATGCCTCCTTTGGCAGACTGATTTCATTTTTCATATCTTTCATCATTTCCCCCTCTTCTTATTAACTTGTTGAGATGTTACATCCCAAGTATATTTACTTCATTTCACTTACCTACTTTCAGGGCTCACAGTTGTTAAGCACCTACTATGCGATGGTACTATGTTAAGTGCTGTCATGGTCAGAAACCCTGTAAAACTCCATCTTCACAAAAGAGCCAATCTATGAGGTAAATTCTTTTATAATTGACAAAAGAACTATATCTGGTAAGTAAAGTAATTTCTATTTTATAGAAAAGGAAATAAAATCTCAGAGAGACCCAAGAACTTTGGCCAACACTATTCAGACAGGTCTCCAACATTAGTCTACCTCAGAGCTACTGTGTATGGTCACCTGAGTTGTGTACTGCATAATTTCAGGGAATGCCAGTCACAGAGCCTATCATATGAATGGCACCCCATGTAGCTATCCAGTGCTACAGCCCAATATCTATCTCAAAAGTGCAGTGTCTTTTTACTGCACTGTATTGTTATCTCACTAACTCATGCATACTAAAGAAACTAGAGTAGAGAGGAATTGGGAACAAATGAGAGTTAAGTTTTGCATTGTACTTCTTAAGAATACCACTAATGTTTCTACATAATTATTCTAAATACTCCTCAAAGCAGCTCTATAATATTTCCATTCTTACATATAAAGTAATTTATGATCATTTGTAAATAGCCTAAGTATAAGCTAAATTATTATGGCCTGCCTTTTGAAACTACACTGTGTAATTTTTTATTATCACTGCAGGAACTAACGAGAGAACCTGAAATGATCTTTTGACACCAGAATTAATCATATGTTGTTATGCAGGGTGACAACTCATTTGAGGGGGAAGTATGTCTCTATAGCATTTTAATCTACTTACAAACTCCATTTATTCAGAATTGTGCATCTCTAATTGATTACACAAATAATGCCCTTTCCAAATAAAATACATATCAAAATAGTGAACATCTGCAGAGACACGGTTAAATGAACAAAGGCAATTCAAAGGCATTTGCTGTCCCAATTCCTAGCAAGTTGACAGACAATGCCCCAAAACTCTCTATCAGATCCAAAATGAACTAATAAGCTAATCAGAGCATAACAAGTCTTTGCCGAGTGACTTCATAAGAGAACTGTAAGTACTTTTAAGCACTCATGGGTATTTCTTGCTAAACATGTAAATTCCTTCTGAGAAATTTTGTTAAATATTGGTAAATCCATGTAGTCTATTATTTTCACTAGTGATTAGGGCTCTGGGGTATGGTGAAATGAGATATATTAATTTTCCTTTGAAAATGCGAACTGCTAGACAACAAAGTCCTTGCTAATGGTTGCTCAGAACTCCTTACTTTTAAGCTGTATCTCTGATGTTCCCATTTACCTACTTATTGATGGCAACTTTCCATGGGTTTATGATCATGCATAAAATGTTGAAAGTTCTCTGCTTCTTCTTTTTTAAAGATTTATTTATTTATTTTAGAGAGAGAGAGTGAGAAAAAGAGAGCACAAGTGGGAGGGGTAGAGAAAGAGCCGAGCACAAAGCCTGATACGACCTCGATCTCACAACCCTGAGATTATGACCTGAGCAGAAACCAAGAGTCCACTGCTTAACTGACTGCACCACCCAGGCACACCAACAGTTCTCTTCTTGAGAGACAAATCAAGAAACAGACTCAACCATAGAGAACAAAGTGATGGTTACCAGAGGGGAGGAGAGTGGGGGGATGAGTTAAATAGGTGATGGGGATTAAGGAGGGCACTTGTCATGATGAGCACCAGGTGATGTATGGAACTGTCAAATCACTATATTGCACACCTGAAACTAATGTAACATTGTATGTTAACTATACTGGAATTAAAATATTTTTTTAAAGGAAAAAAAATCTTCTCAGGAAAATCTTTTATTCAAGACTATAGAATGCCAAGTTTCTGAGGTAAATCTAGAAAACTCTGTGGGAATACTACAAAATTCTGTGGGAATTTGTTAGCCAAAGTCATTATCTCATGCCTAAGAGAACATGTAAACCATAAAGCTGTCAGAATTAATGGCAATTAGTAAGCAGAAAATTATTCTCATAAATAAATATCAATAATTACAAAATATAAAAATTGTTTTTCAAATAGCAACATTGATGACTGCATAAACATTTATTAAGTTACTTTTATCTCATTTAATATGAGAACACTTTCTTTCTTTTATGGAAATTATTAACTGTATCAACATAATGTCCAAATATGAGAAAGAAAATCTTCTAAATCAATTAACAATAGTTGATATGGCCTATCTCTTTATAAATCAGAATCACAGTAGAACAACACAGAATCAATTGTGCCTGTGTTCTCTAAAGTAACAAAAAGTGAAAATGTAAAAAAAAATTAAAAACTCTACCACAGTGTGCCTCCTTCCTCCTCTTTTTCCTTCTCTTTCTTTTTTTTAAATCCAAGTAATAAACCAAGAAGAAAAAAAAAAAAAAAAAAACGTGGTTCTACTCCTCTGCAATCATGTAGAACTTGATTTCATGACTTTATTATATTTTTTAGTATTCAATACTCAGAACGGTAAAAGAAATTGATTTGTTTGCTACTGGTAAATTAGAAAATATTAGTTTTCAAAATTTTCCTTGATTCTTCTTCCTTATTTGAGAGGAGGAAAAAAGTAGATTATATTATGTGAACATATTAAAAAAAAAAAAAAAAAGGAGCTGCCTGGGTGGCTCAGTCGTTGTTAAGCCATGATCCCAGCGTCCTGGGATTGAGCCCCATATTGGGCTCCCTGCTAAGCAGGAGGCCTGCTTCTCCCTTTTCCACTCCCCCTGCTTGTGTTCTCTCTCTCGCTGTGTCTCTCTCTGTCAAAAAAAAAATAAAATCTTAAAACAAATAAAAAATAAAAACAAAACAACAACAACAACAAACCCTAAACCTGTCTCCAACCATGGAAATTATCTTATAAGCTAGAAAAGTCTCTCAGAAGTATATTGAAACAGCCATAGTCAGAACTATGTCCACTTCCAACCACAAATCATTTTATTCCATATTTCTTTTTAAATTCTCTGAGATGATTGTAATTTTACTATTTCTCAATGTTCTATCTTTGAATCGTCACAGAGTATTTTCACTTAAACTGTTTTGAGTGCTAATATTTAGAGAGTAAATTCATTTCAAACCTAGGGTTATCAGTTTTCATGCTGAAAATCATCCAAAGCATGTCAAAGTTAATTCATTTTCTTATTCCCCACACAAGGTGGGCCAAAGGCATGCTGCCTATCTCTATGAGGAGGAAACCTGGCTAATGGCCAGTTTACAGAGTCTATGCTGCAAATACCTAACATTGCCTTTGTGTTCTGCCTCTTCCCAAAGGAAAGAAGAATTTAAAAAAATAACCCATCCTGGAGACAAGATACATTTTACAGGAGACAGACATACTTCAGTAATGATAAAAATCATGTCAAAAACCTGCAATTTTGTTCCATCTGGTAAAACAACCTTACATTTTTCTCCACAGTCCAGAGGTCACTCACTACAAGCTTAGTATTTTTTTTAATATTTTATTTTATTTATTTGAGAGAGAGAGAGCGAGAGAGAGCATGAGTGAGGAGGTCAGAGGGAGAAGCAGACTCCCCACGGAGCTGGGAGCCCGATGCGGGACTCGATCTCGGGACCCCAGGATCATGACCTGAGCTGAAGGCAGTCGCTTAACCAACTGAGCCACCCAGGCACCCCAAGCTTAGTATTTTTAATGGATGTGATAAATCTCCTCACTATTTACTCTACTCTTCTCTTTCCCTTATCTGAAAAGACACCTAAGGAAGGTTTTCTTAACCTATACATTATACATAAATGAACAAGTACATATAGTTTTCAGGAAGAAGTAGTCAATTTACATGTACATAAAACATAGATGTTCAAATCTATCATATCCAAAACTAACATACATTAAAATAACTTATCACATTTCCATTGTCACATCAGCCCCCTACTCCTAAAACCCTTTTTCTGGCATTAGTATTACCTTGTATCAACCAGACGGTGAGCTCCACAGGGAGCAGGTAGCATATTTAATAGGATTCACCACTGTAATCCCAGCACTTAACACAGTGTCCATTTCTTAACATGTACACAATCCTTAAAAAAACATTGAATGAAGGGGCAATTTTCTCAGTCACTCAGTCTTAAAACCTGGAAATATGTGACTCATAGTTCAGTGGCCAGATTATTGGCCTTAGTGCAAAAAGTCTTGATTTCTATTTCATAGTCTGACCCTATGGAGATGTGTGACCTTGGGCAAATCACTTACTCTCTCAGTGGGCCTAAAAATTGGGGTCTAAAAAAGTAGGAGGGAAGCAGGCAGCTAGATAGCTTATTAGAAGAAATAATTCTTTAAAATCTTGACTCTGATATTTATTCTCTTACTAAACCACTTATATCTGGGCAATACATTTATATAGTTTCCCTTTAAATTGTTCTTTGTAACCATCCTTTCTTCCCTGTTCCCACTGCTACTTCTCTTAGACCTGGTATTCACCATCTCATCGTCAAATGGGTAAACCACAGTAGGTGTTTCTAAATTCCATTTCTTGGCTCTCTTCTCCTTGTTCCATAGTGCCTCATGGTCAAATGGGTAAACCACAGTAGGTGTTTCTAAATTTTGTTTCTTGGCTCTCTTCTTGTTGTAGTGCAGTGGAACAACCTTTCTTAAACTTTACTCAGAACGGTTTTCCAAGTTTAGCATGCATGAACTTAGAGAGCTTGTTATAGAAACCCATTCACCAGACATACCTCCACAGACTCTGATGCATCAGAGGTAGTCTGCAGGTAATCTGCAAACCACATATTAAGAAACTGATTCACTGATTTCCAACTCTTTAGATTTTATAAACAGAATAGTGAAATATGCTTACATGGGCATAAGCATAATCTTTAAAAATATGAAAATTTATAACTTAAATATGTTTACACACATATATATTTCAGTTTATTATTTGATTTTGAGTCCTAACTGATCATCTTGTGTTCTCCTTGGTGCATTACAGTCACAGCATTCAGGGTCCATAATCCAATTCTAAAAATTTAATTAAAAACTTAATGGCAAATTACAGCAAAAAGAATGTCCCTAAATTGACTATGTGTGTGGAGTGCTTGCCAGTACTACTTCTCATAATATACTGTTTCCCATAATATAGTGCTCACACTTCTATCAATGTATAGTAAGGTAATGTTTGTAAATAATCTTTTTTAAAAAACAATTTTCTATTTTTGTATTTTCCCTGTCCCTTTACTCCCTATTCAAGCAGGTGTTTGAGATTGTGCCCACAGCCTCAGCAGAGGGATGTGGTGGGGGAAAAACAAATATGGTGTTATGGACCTTTCTTTTAGAAGCCTCCAGAATGGGGGAATTTGGTGCACAACACGTTGTCTTGGCCAGTGTGGGAACAACAGGGTTTAATCCTACCCCCGACATGGCTGGACCCCAGGACAGAGCAGAAATGGAAGCCCCATACCACATGTGGAAAAATGTAAAGGTTATAACTAAAGCTATAAAACTGGTAAACAAAATGTTTTATTCTGCTATTTTGACAATTCACCCTTACAATGACAAGTGAGTGTAAAGTTATAGTTTTTAAGTGATTGAATGTTTATAAAATATCAAAGATAACTGAATAACCACATTTTATGTGTTTCTTATTGTTCTATTCATGTGTTAATAATATTTGGATTAATAATAATATAGATACACATAAGTTGTAAACTTATAACTTAAGTTATAATTTTTTCATAAAATGTATTTTTCTTGCCTTTAGAGCAATCACTAATTAAGTTATTTTAATAAGGATTTTCACAAAACTTCTGTTCTGTTGACAGTAATTAAAAAGTGAAATGTAATTGTATTCAGTCTATAAAATTTTAATATATTTTCATAAAAATGTAAATTTAAGTAACTATAAAAAATGGGCTAAAGAACTATACAGACATCTCAGCAAAGAAGATATACAGATGGCAAATAAGCATGTGAAAAAGATAACAGCATAAGTCATTAGGAAATTATAAATTAAAACAACAATAAGATACCATCACACACCGGTTAGAATGGCCAAAGTCCAAAACACTGGCAACACCAAATGCTGGGGAGGACATAGAGCAATAGGAACTTTCATTCATTGCTAGTAGGAATGCAAAATGATACGGGTCACTTTGAAGGCAGTTTGGCAGTTTTTTACAAACTAAACATAGTCTTATGATACAATCTAGCAATTGCACTCCTAGGTATTTCCCCAAGTGCATTGAAAACTTACACTCACACAAAAACCTGCACATGGGTATTTACAGCAGATTTATTCATAATTGCCAAGATGGCAATTAGATAGTCTAATTCTTAGGTAGAAGAATGGAAAAACTGGTACATCCAGATAATGGAATGCTATTCAGGTCTAAAAAGAAATGAGCTATCAATCCATGAAAAGACATGGAGGCATCTTAAGTGCATAGTACAAAGGGAAGGAAGCCATTCTAAAAGGTCTACATATGGTATGATTCCAAGTTTATGACATTCTAGAAAAGACAAAACTATGGAGGACAGTAGAAAGATCAGTGGTTGCCAGTGGTTAAGGAGGAAGTAGAAAAGAATAGGTGAGACACAGAGGATTTTCAGGGCAGTGAAACTATACTGGAGGATATTATAATGGTAGATACATGTCATCATACATTTGTCAAAAGTCATAAAATGTACAACATGAAAGTGAAACCTAATGTAAACTATGTACTTTGGGTGATTGATATATCAGTGTGAGTTCATCGATGGTAACAGATATATCACTGTGGGACAGGGTGTCAATAGTTGACAAAACTGTGCCTATATGGGGGCAGCAGATAAATGGGAACTCTATTTTCTGCCCAACTTTTCTGTGAACCTAAATCTGTTCTAAAAAATAAAGTCTATTAATAAATCATAAAAATTTTTCAAAAAGTTATTTTTTCTAAAATATTCAAAATATCTATAAAAATAAAAATATATAAATTATAACTGCTATGATCTAAATGTTTGTGTGTCCCCCACTCCAGTCTACATGTTGAAATACTAACTTTTTTTTTAAGGGTTTTATTTATTTATCAGAGAGAGAGAGCACAAAGTAGGAGGAGCAGCAGGCAGAGGGAGAAGCAGACTCCCTGCTGAGCAAGGAGCCTGATGCAGGACTCAATCCTGGGACCCTGGAATCATGACCTGTGCCCAAAGCTGACAATTAACTGACTGAGCCACCCAGGCATATTTTAAAAGCAATTCCACAGAGCTCTCTAGCACCTTCTGCTATGTATGAGTGCAACCAGAAGTCTGAAACTTGAAAGAGACCCCTCACCTGACCACATTGGTCCTCTGCTCTCAGACTTCCAGCCTCTAGAACTACTATGACCAATAAATTTCTCTTATTTTTATTTTTTTAAATAATTTTAAAAAAGATTTTATTCATCTATTTGACAGAGAGATCACAAGTATGCAGAGGCAGCTGGCGGTGGTGGGGGCGGGGGGTGAGCAGGCTCCCTGCTGTGCAGAGAGCCCAATGCGGGGCTTGATCCCAGGACCCTGAGATCATGACAGGAGCCAAAGGCAGAGGCTTAACCCACTGAGCAACCCAGGTGCCCCAAATTTCTGTTCTTTATAAGCCACTCAGTCTGTGGTATTCTGTTACAGCATCCCAAAAAGACAAGACACTAACAAAGAATAAGTGTTTCAATAAAAATTATCATTTTAGTTTTTTAGTCTAATTTTGAAAATTTGATTAAAATGTATTAAATAATTTTTTAAAAATTTTAAAAGATTTATTAGAGATACAGAGAGGGAGAGCATGAGCTTGGGGGTGGGGAGGGAGAGGCAGAAGGAGAGAGTGTTAAGCAGACTCTCTGCTAAGCACAGAGCTCTATGCAGGGGCTCCATCTCATGATCCTGAGATCATGACCTGAGCTGAAACCAAGAGTCAGACACTTAAATGACTGAGCCACCCAAGTGTCCCAAAATGTATTAAATATTTTTATAAGATTCAACCATGTACAATTCTAGCATTCAATTTCCACCTGGTTGCTAATGTAAAAATTTGATTTGTGTCACACTTTTACAGTTCTATATATTCAACAAATGGAGATTAGTTACTTAAATAATTGAGAACTCTGACTGACCATGTGAAAAATACTGAAGGTAGGGGCACCTGGGTGGCTCAGTGGGTTAAGACTCTGCCTTCGGCTTAGGTCATGATCTCAGGGTCCTGGGATCGAGCCCCAAATCCAGCTCTCTGCTCAGCAGGGAGCCTGCTCCCCACTACCCCCTGCCTGCCTCTCTGCCTACTTGTGATCTCTCTGTCAAATAAATAAATAAAATCTTTAAAAAAAAAAAAGAAAAATACTGAAGGTAAGTAATTCAAAAGACATTAAGACCCCCCCGCCCTGCCTTTGGTCTCCATAGCTACTGTCACTAGCTCTATGGAGAAGAATCCTTATATGTGCTCCACCCGGGTAGTAAAAGATTGACACCTGATTCCTTTTGGAATAAACCCTTCATCTGACCACTTGATGTCAACTACAGAATTTGACAAAATCCATTTCATAAGCCTTAGATTATTGCTGGTGTCCTCCAGTGAAATCCATGAAACTCATGATTACAAACAAATAAATTAAGAAGAATGAAACACTTTCTGGACTAGAAACAAGATCAATTTGTACATTCTTAGCTATTCTACAAATTTAGTTAGGTAAATTCAAGTCAAATACCCAATGTCTACCTCTGGTGAAGCCTTTATTTTCTTATGAACTGATCTGTAAGTAGATAAGTTTATATAGGTCTTTTTTTCCTGATAAACTAATCAATCTGATGCCTGTGATACAATTCAGCAAGCAAGAAAGGAGGACAACTGAAGGATTGAGACTAGGAGGTTAATCTGAATCAAGGATGGCTCACCAGTAAGGCCTATGCTTGGGAAGGGCAGATGAACTGACCTGGTGACGTTCATGGGATACAGTGGACCCCACCAAGAGCATTCCATAAACTAGTGAACACCATTAATGAGGAAAATAAATGCTGGGCGTTACATTCTGGTGGGTTAGCTATGTTACAGTTCATAGTGATGGTACAATGGAAGAAACCCAGAGAAAAGAGAGTTACCATATGCAAACGTATTTTTAAACCTAAGCAAATAACTTCAGAACTTGGTGGTAAACTGGATTGGTAAGCTTGAAGCCCACTCATACGAACTGGCTGAAAATTATGGGACAATGGTACCTGGATGTCAGGGCTCTTCCTGAACGGTTACCAGATGCTGGTCCCCAAACACAGAAACAGAGAGGATGCTCACTTTCTCTCTAAGGGATGGCATTGTTTTTGTTTCTTCTGATCATTTCCCATCAACACTGACACTTTTCTCTGTTGGCTCTTTACCACTTCTGAGTTGCTAGTGGCTACCAGGTACTTCCCTGTCCATGAAAGCTAGGATAAAATGGTAGAAGCTGGGATCAATATCTCTTGCTAAGGAAGGCATTTATGTCATTTTTGCTTTTCACATCTCTTTTAGGAAGTGAATAAAAGCCAAAGGCAAAGTATTGGTGGGGATGGGGTTGGTGGTTTTAATTTTAATCATACTTGCTTTATTTCTAGATAGCAAAAACCAAATTACATCTTGAATTCATGTTCCCAAATAACTCCTCAGGTTTCAGTAGGCCAGAGAGCCTCATTCCCAGACTGAAGGAAGGCTCAATATCCTGCAGAGATCCTGTGTCTAGCTGCTGGCCAGTTGCAACCCTACCAATACAACAACCCTGGGCAGAGTCCACTTCAGGGTGGAGAGGATAGGAAGGCCTCAGGAACAGACCATCTGTAAACAGTTCTTTCACCAGTGGTCTCAATTATTTTCCACTTCTCATATCCACTCTCTCCACAAGCTAAATCCAGAGGCCTCCACCATGAACACCTTCTTCAACTGAAAATGTTCTCATTTGCTTGCTCTGAATGGTGGCTCTCTCCTCTGTGATTCAAATTTCAATATGGTTCTCTACACCTGTACTCCAAAAGTTTACCCAAACCTTCAGTATGCTGTTGTCACTCCCTCCTTTATTTTCAGAATGTTTTAAGAGTTCTCATTCTCTCTTTTTGCCATCTTGAATAGAAATTCCACCAAGGGCTGTCACTAATACTGTTTTACTTAGCTCAGAAGACACTGTAGCACATCCTGAAAACAAACTGTTTTAAGTTTTGTTTCACTACCCTTTAAAGTGCCCAACTACACCACTTCTTCCCAAAGCCTTACATTATTTTTAAACCTATCTCAGAAATCTGACAAAAAACTATAGATCCAGGTATCAACGATGGGGCAAGTCTCAAGGTATGATGAGACTTGATAATTGGGTAAACCTTAGCTGTGGGGTGAGTTTCTTTGCTTATTATTCACTAAAAAACAAAACAAAACAAAAACAAATAAACAAACAAAACCCTAATGATTTGTTTAGAGAGACTCTTGATTTTTGGTCAGGTCATGATCTCAGGATTTGGACGTGTAACCTACTGAGCCACCCAGGTGTCCCTCAGCTTTCTCATTTCTGATATCAAGAAGATAATGCTTTGCTGATAAGGTTTTTGTGGGGAATTAATACTGTTAAAATGCAAAGCTATAAAATGGAGAAAGAAGAACCAGGGAATAAGCCTTGCAGGAATTTACTAGCTAAGGAAGAATTTAGAAAAATCAGAGTTTTGAAAAATATCAGAGCATATATTAATGATAAGCAGTATATAAACACACACAGCACTGTGTGGTGACCAAGGAAAGTGCTGGATTGATTATTAGGGCTGCTCTTGGTCATCAGCTCACCCTCTCCCCTTCCCACGTGAAACCTAGAGTGCTAAGTTATTGTGGCTTATTTGATAAATTTCTTAAATATAGTATCTATTAGATTAATCACACTTTTCAATTCATCATACTTTATCATCAGTATGTTAAAGATAATTTTCTTGCTTTTTTTTTAAGATTTTATTTACTTATTTGATAGACACAGACATATATCACAAGTAGGTAGAGAAGCCGGTAGAGAGAGAGGAGGAAGCAAGCTCCCTGCTGAGCAGAGAGCCCAATTCAGGGCTCGATCTCAGGACCCTGAGATCATGACCTGAGCCAAAGACAGAGGCTTTAACTCACCGAGCCACCCAGATGCCCCCTTGTTTTACTTAATTTAATTTTATTCCTTTTTCCCTTTTACCACTTTTCTCACCTTTGCAACTTTACATCTAAGCAAGTGGTTATTTAGATATACTGTATTCTTGCAAATTGAAGAGCACCTTACATATGCTTTTATTTGCATAAGCAATATTGTTACTTATTACGTTTCTTGATATTTTCATTCACCACTATTTTTGAGATCATGCCATGCCATCCAGCATGAATCTAGCCCATTATTGCTAACTACATCCTTACATATGCATATTCCTAATTTTAGTTGGTCATTCCCTCAGGTTGCCCACAATTTCCCGCTAGTATAAGCAGTGCTGCTGTGAAAATCCTCCATTTCGAATAATCTTCATGAACTAGGACATATGGTCCAGGCATACTTATTTCCCTAAGTACTGTCAGCTTCTCTCCAGCATAGTAGCATTTTACATTCCTACTAGCTGCTCATGTCCATTCTTTTTTCCCCACCCCTCATATCTTACCTGCCTTGTAACCTCTGCTAATTTGGTGATTTTTATGGTAATATTTTATTGTTTCTTTAATGTTCATTTCTGTAATTCAGTGGATTTGAGAATCAATTTACATACTCACTTATATGAGTTGTTCTTTCAAATACTATACTTATTTTTATAGATGTTACTTCTTTTACTAAATAACATATTTTAAAATTATTTTAAATATTGAACAGTTCTCACTGTTATAATTTCTTTTTTTTTTTAAGATTTAATTTATTTGACAGAAATCACAAATAGGCAGAGAGGCAGGCAGAGAGAGAGGAAGGGAAGCAGGCTCCCTGCTGAGCAGAGAACCTGACGTGGGGCTCGATCCCAGGACCCTGGGATCAGACCCGAGCCGAAGGCAGAGGCTTTAACCCACTGAGCCACTCAGGTGCCCTTCATTGTTATAATTTCTATATGCTAAAATTTCCTGTGTCTTATTGAACATTAAACTTTTATTTTGATCATAGTCAAATTCCCTAGTTTCTGTTTTTGTTATTTTGTTTCTTTGTTGTTGCTGTTCTTATTTTTCTCCCTGCACTACTATGGAATTTTTAAAGATTTTATTCATTTATTTACTTTAGAGAGAGAGAGCATGCGAGTGAGGGGAGGGGCAAAGGGTGAGAATCTCAAGCCAACTCTGCCTGAGTGTAAAGCCCCACAAAAGCAATGTTTGATCTCATAACCCTGAGATCATGACCTGAGCCAAAAACCAAGAGTTAGATGCTTAACCTACTGAACAACCCAGGTGCCCTGAATTTCTATGGCTTTTAAAAACAGATGTATTTCCCTAGCTCAAGATGGAGGAATACGACATTCTCCAACATTCTTTTCTTCTTATTATTCTTTTTCTTCTTCTTTTTAGTACTTGTCAAATATCTATTTTTCCAAATAAGGGCAATTAAAAACTCAGCTTCATCACTAACTGTCACCATTGCACAAAATAAATGGATATTTTAGTACGAAATTACATGGAGATAATTTCGCAATAATGAATAGTCACTTATAATTGAATAAATATAGCACCTTGTAAAACTTTCCACCTATCTCTTTTTTTTTTCCCCCCTTCTTTTCACAGCACACTAGTTCATGGAACAATAGTCAGGACCCACTGAATTAGACAGAGGGGTGCGTGAGGGGAGAACCAGCCTAAAACTAAGTGGAAATCTAAGAGCTTTGGTTAAGCACATCTCTGATGCTCTGTTGTACCCTCAGGGTCGGCTCAGAGGGACCCTCATGCAGCCACTGATGGGTTTTCTGACATTACAAATTAAATTTGTCTCCATTAGAGTTTTGTATTAATGGAATCATACTCTATACACTCTACAGTGGTTTGGGTTCTTCTGCATAGGATATTGTTGAAAGTCATCCAAGTTGTTGTGTGTATCCACAGTTTGTTATTTTTATTGCTGAGTAATATACCACAAATGACTATATCACAGTGATTATCATATCAATGCACCTGTTGAAGGACATTTGGCTTTCTTCCACTTTTAGAACTATTATAAATAAAGCTGCATGAGCACTGAAAGCAAGTCTTTGTGTGGGCTTTGGTTTCATTTCTCTTGAATAAGTACCTAGAAAATAGATTTTCTGTGTTACATGATAAGGGTATATTTCACCTTTTAAGAATCTGCCAGTTTCTGGGGCACCTGGGTGACCCAGTTCATGGGATTGAGCCCCACATCCAGGTCTGTGCTCAGTATGGAGTCTTCTTGTCCCTCCCCCTCCGCTCCTTCCCCCATGCTTGCTCTCTCTGTCTCTCTCTTTCTCTCAAATAAATAAATAAAATAATCTTTTTAAAAAAGAATTTACCAGTTTCCAAAGTGGTAGTACCACTTTACAGTCCAACCAGTAACACTTCAATGTTCCAGCTGTTAGATATTTTTGACAGGTAAAGACATTAAGTCTGAATATTTTTAACTTAAGTCATTCTAGTGGGTGTGCAGTGTACTACTTTGTGGTTTTAATTTGCATTTTCCTAAGGACCAGTCATGTGGAAAACATTTTCATGTGCATATTGGCTATTTGTGCATCTTTTGAAAAGTATTTTTTCAGATCTTTTAATAATGTTTTAAACTAAGTTGTCTTATTATTGAGTTTTCAGAGTTCTTTATATTCTGGTTACTTAACACTTTAAAGGATTTTATGCCTTTGTTTATATTTTAAATCAGCTTATGATTTTCTATACTTTAACTATCTTTTTCTAATTTAAAAATCAGCGTATTGAAGGCATAAAAAAAGAGTGTCTTATAGCTGTTTAAAAACAAGTAGGCCTATGTAAAAATAATCTACCAGAGAAATTATATGACAAGAAATAGACTCAAAAGAAAGACAGTGAAAAATAAACAGGTTGTTTTAATACCAACTTTTATCATGACAACTCTTATCATAACAAAAACAGAAAATCTAGCTTTTATATAGGTTCAATTTAAATGATAATGATGATGATAAAAGACTTCTACATTCTTGTTAGAAAACTGAGTGGTATAAAACACATCACAAAGAAAGGACTGCACAGACACAAAGAAGAGAGTCTAGGCCTCCAAACTTTACCCCATATTATACTGACCTGTTAATGGAAAGACCTGGAAGTCTTGACCTAGTAATAATGTTCCCAATATTGTTGGCACATCCCAAAGTAGGTTCTTAGCAACTTGGTAGAGTAAAAAGAGGGAATGATGAAAACAGGATACTTTTAAATTTTGTATAAAATGCAAATGCTGATATGTATTTTAGAACACGTTAGGTACCATACTGCAGTCTTACCAGAGTCAGTGAAGAAAAAACTGTAAAGTGCCATAGTTGCATAGTGTCGCCTTAGCTGTTCTATTAACAATTGACTTCACTGTATGGAAAGAAACATGGTCTGAGAAAAAGTGTGGAGGAAAAAGTCTGGACAACCTGAAGCTTAGGCTGTTCTTTCTACTTTTGTCAAGGCAGCAGTAAGAGCAAGTCAAAATTTAAACCAGTTTCATATTAGGAGTTATCCAACTTTCCTTTTGTTGCATTTTAGATCAATTTATTTATGATAGGGAGTTTCTGTGCCTTGAAAATTTGATAGCACTCACTTTTAAAATGCTGATTCATTGCCTTTTGAGGGAGAAGAAGGGGAATAAAGAGGCAGGTTTCTTACTGACATTTAGTAGTTGTTAGGATATTCAAATGTTATAATTCCTTTCATGCAAGTTTTGTGTTTCTATATATTTATTTATCTCATCAAGATTTTCAAATCCTTTGGGTAATTATTATAGCCCCATGATTTTTATGCTTTGGTATACATCACCAGTAATTCCACTTTTCATACATTTTATAGTATTTTTGTCTTCTGTCTTCTTCTCTTGATCAGGACTACCAGAAATTCATATACCTTATTATATTCAAAGAATTAGATTTTTGTTTTATTAAGCATCTCTATGTGGATTTTGTTGTTCTGTACTATTTTTTAATTTGTGCCTTTGTAATTATTCTTTCTGTCCTTATATGTTTGACTTTATGCTGATGAATTTTTTCTAGCTTCCTAATTTAAATGTGAATCTCATTTGTTTCTTCTTCTTGTTCATCATATAATTAAATCTATGCATTTCTCTTTAAGTAAAGCTGTAGATTTGTCCTGCAAATATTGTCCAACAATCGAACAGTATGTATGTTAGTTCTAAGAATTCCATAGTTTCTTTTATGATTTCTTAACAAAAGTCATTTATTAAATTTTTTTTTAGTATTCAGGCATACAGGTCATTTGAGCTTTCCTTTGTTACTTATTTCTAATTTTATTACATTGTGATCCGAGTCTACATGGTATTGATGAATTAGGTTATACTGAGGATTTCCCTCTATGGTCAGTACATGGTCCATTTTCTTACCCGCTCTTTCTAAATCTTCTATTTGAGTCTATAAACTTCTATATATCTTTTAAGCTCAATAATCTTGTTGCATATTTTTGGTCTACTTGATTTATCACTTTCTAAGACTTGTCTATTAAAATCTCTCATTACAATTGTTAAATTAGCTACCCATCTTCACAGAGCTACTAGTTATTATTTTGAATATATAATATTAGTTGTACAAATGTTGATAATTAGTATGCCTAGTATTCTTATTATCAGTGCCCTCATTGTCTTTTATTTATTTATTTATTTGCCTTAAGTTTTATTTATCTGGTGTTAGAACTATTAATTTGACTGTTTTGGGGAGGAGGTTGAATTCACCTACTATGCATTAAATCATTTTTCTCCTTTTTCCCTCCCTGTATCCCAGTATGTTAAACATCTCTTTTATACAAACATTGCTCTTTTTAATCACATTGAGATAAATTTTTTAATCTGAGTTAATCTTTGGTTAATAAACATTATAATACTACTATGTAAAGACTTATTTCTGCATTTTATTTTGTATTTACTTCTTATCCTACCACAGTATACATAATTCAATACTAAATCACATTCTGTCTCTTCTAAAGACTGCTGCTGCTTCTCGTTTATATTGCCTCCACAACCAGGGTATAGTAAATTTACCAGGTCTTTTACTCATCAAGTAGTTATTGGTCATGTACATGAATCAGGCGCTATTGTGGATTCTGGATATACAAAGATGAAAAAGAAATACAGCAGCTATCAAGTTTTATGCATATCCAATTACAGCACTAATTACATACTGAGCATGTAATTACTCAATAAATACTTATTTGATTGATTGACCTTTGAAACAATTCTATCAGCAATAACTAAATAAGCAATGATTTATAATTTGGATTTCAAAGTCGAAAAACAACCAGTCTCTTCCTCCAATGTCTAGTGCTTTATACCTGGATCAAGCTACTTTTCTTCTTTCTTCAGAATAAGTTTTCTCCCTGGAGATATCTTTAAGATTTAAGCAAATAACATTTAAGTAATTAAGCAAATACATCTCAACCTATTTGCAAAATCCTTGATGAATAAGAAAAACAGAAAAAGCACCTTAAAGGGCAAGAACATGGAGGCACATTTGCTTAAGCATCCAACTCTTGGTTTTAGCTCAAGTCATGATCTCAAGGTCACAGGATCAAGTCCTGCTTCAAGCCCTGTGTTGGGCTGAGCATGGAGCCTGTTTGAGATTCTCTATCTTCCTCTCCCTTTTTCTCTGCCCCTCCTGCTCATTCTCTCTCTTCCCCATCTTTCTCTCTAAAATAAATAAATAAGTCTGTTTTTAAAGGCAAGAATATGTGAAAAGGTTCTATACCTCATATTAAAAAAGAAATGTGCTGAAAATGATCAATATTGCTTCCTAAAAATTATTATAATAAAAATTCTCTTTGACAAACTGATTTTAATTATATTTGTTTTAGAAAAATTAGTTTTTGGGGGTGCCTGGGTGCTCAGTTGGTTAAGCCTCTGCCTTCAGCTCAGGTCATGATCCCGGGGTCCTGGGATCGAGCCCCGCATTGGGCTCTCTGCTCAGCAGGGAGCCTGCTTCCCCCTCTCTCTGTCTGCCTCTCTGCCTACTTGTGATCTCTCTCTCTGTGTCAAAGAAATAAATACAATCTTAAAAAAAAAAGAAAAATTAATTTTGGTTTAATGAATCTTTGGCAAGTTGATCTGACAGAGGCAGTAGAAAGAGCCTTCACTGTAAAAATTCTCACTGAACTCCAGATATTTGGAAAATTGAAGTAGCAGGATAATATGGTATTTGTGTCCAGCAAAAGTAAAGAGTGCCTGGTAAGGAAGCTGTGTCCTTTCTAAGATCAAGGTAATCTGATCCTACTGTCCCCTTTCTCATGCACTTGACAGCAGAACAAACTGCTGAGTTTTAGGCACCCTAAAGCCAACTGTTTTTTGGGGTTTTTTTGGTTTGGTTTTGGTTTTGGTTTTTAATTTGGAAGAAAGGAAATAGAGACAGTAGTGTTGCAGAAAGATCTGAGGATTGAAAACATACAGGCACCAATGTTGGGGCACCTGAGTGGCTCAGTGGTTAAGTATCCGCCTTCAGCTCAGGTCATGATCCTGGGGTCCTGGGGTCCTGGGATCCAGCCTTGCATTGGGCTTCCTGATCGGCAGTAAGTCTTCTCCCTCTCCCTTTGCCCCTACTTGTGTTCCCTCTCTTGCTGTTTCTCTATCAAATAAATAAATAAAATCTTTAAAAGAAAAAGAAAACATATAGGCACCAATGTATATCTATTTTGAGGTACTATTCAGAAGTTGATTTCTGGTTCTATCATCTAAGACTTAATGTTCATCTAAGACTTAATGTCTTTACCTATAAAATGTGGTGTATGGCTCATTATAGAAGCTCAATAACTGAGAGCAGCTACTGCTATCATTATCATCATCACCATCAACATCACTATTACCACCCACCACCAACAAAGAAAATGGAGGAGTATAAAATAGAGCTATTAGAATAGTGGCTACATGATTAAAAGTTATCTTGCACAGGTGAAGAGGTGTGCACCATTATAAGAATGTGTCCCTGTTACCTAAAAAGAACTTGATGTAGATAGCTGGCTAGGGTGTCCTGCTGGATTTTACCCTCCCACCAAATTTTGCCTTTTGACTTATATAAGACAGGTGTCAGCTATCCCTGGACCTGAGACAAATTCAGTGCCCTTGATATTCCTCTTTCCCCTTTTTTGTCTCCCCACTCCTCTTTCCTCCCTTCTTATTACATTTGTCTTTCCTTAGGTTTCTGTCTTCCATTCTTACAGCACAGAGAACAAATGTCAACTGACACAGAGCCAAGACAGTAAAACTAGATCCCTTTCTCTGGACTGATAATCAAAATGATGGTGATGATTGTGACAGCAAGAGGAATTTATATTTTTGAGTACTTAATACATCCAAGTCACTTTTAAGCATGTTTTAGACATTATTACATTTATTCCCCACAACCACCCTATGAGATGGCTGATGATAGTCTCCTTTTTAACAAATGGAGAGAATGGGGCTCCAAGAAGTTACGCTACTCAATCAAGATTTTTAAGTTATCAGTTATCAAAATCAAAATTCTCCAGGTCCAGTGTTCATACACTGTAAAGAATTTGTGCTTCTTTTCCTGGAGGACACAGTATAGCAGTTTGGGAATGTGTTGGCAAGAACCTCTGACATTACAGCATCCCACAGTGGAATACCACAACCCAGGCATTTCACTACTTGATGAGCAGAATCTTACTTCAGTATAGCAACAACTTGCAGTTGCTCACAGGGAATACTGGAACAAAGATAGATTGAAGTGTTTATTTTGTGTTCATATTATTTACCAGGAGGAACCATGCTCAGTTGTCCCAAAATAAGATGGTGATGACAAGTTCTTACACTCAGCATCTCATGAATAAATCCATAGTCTATGCGAATCCCAGGGTCTTGAATGTGAGGGAAATAAAACCACACAGAGCCTCATTGACTTCAGAATTATAGGAAGTCCCTGACTATATTACAGGCTATTTATCCAAATAAATTCTTGATCATTCCACAATATGTCAATTCTAAGTGCCAGCACACACGCTTCAGTTGCTCCTTGGGGGTCATTTTTCTATATAAAACGTGTTCCTGGAAAATACAGTACGTGACAAGAGAGCTTTACCAAGCGGAGTACAATGAGGTTTGTGGGTGGGTAGTTATTCTTTAGACATTCAGGAGATTCTGAACATAGAACCTGAGCCACTTAAAAATGATACTCATATAATACATATATGGCTGACAGTGGAAGCCTGATAAGGGTAGAATTCCACAATAGCCCTGAGGAAACAGGAAATGAGATGTGAACATCTTCATTTAAATATTATTTTAGAAGCACCTCAGACAAAATGGGTTAAATGGTGATTTTTGCTTTGTTAGGAAATGATATTAAATGAACAACTGTTTTTATTATAAAAAATATGTTTTACAAAGTTTATGTGGGTTTATTGTATATGAGAAATAAAACAAAAAACAAAAATATGAGCTGTAACACCATTAATCATTTTGCCATATGTATTTCCAGATTTCTTTCCTATTTAATTATTCAGTGTTAAATATTGCCTATAAGCCGAGTACAGGTAAAATATATATATATGTACTTTTCACAAAAACTAGGGTCATAGAATATATACATTTGAATCTTACTTTTTTCAGTCAACAGTGTACTATGAACATCTTTCTATGTAAATAAATAATTATATGAGTGTAATCTTAATGGTTATGTATCATTAGATTGGCCATAAAATAGTTTATTCAGCCAATACTACTTTTTTTTTTGCCTTTTGGCTATTTTCCAATGTACCCTATTAAAAATATCTTGATGGACATCTTTATCATACTATTTGTTCACATTGCATTTGATAAATAATCAAATGTAAGTTTCACACATCAAGAGAATGGGTCTAAAACATATGAGGCAGGGTTTTGAGGTTTCAGACGGGTTTCAAATTACCATACAAAAGTATTTGTCCAAGCACAATAACTCTTAGGTGAAATATGGTAGTGCCTATTTGCCCTCATTCTTAATAATTTTGGGTAACTCAATTTTTTTTACAAATTTTATGAAAAGATATTACCTCATTTGGTTGTATTTTGTCTTTTTTAAATTACTAATTGGATCAAATAGCTTTTATAAGTATATTACTTATTTGTACCTGGTTATTTTTCTATTTTCTAATGACTTTTTTTCTATTTTCTGAGTAAATTGCTAGTAGTCACTTTTAGAAAGACTTTGAGATGTTTCCATCAGAATACGTAAGATGAAGAGTTGCAGCTTATTTCCTTTCAGAAACTAATACTTGATTGGAGAATAAAAATAACTGCAGAGTTTAAGAAACAAACATACAAAAAGAGCAAAGACTCCTCATACCCTAGTTAATATTGTAAAAGGTAGGAGCATAAATATGTTGATGCAGAGCTGAAGTGCATTGAGTGCTGAGACAGTTCAAGGCATGGTTTCCCAAGGTTGGGAGAGCGAGAGCCTAAATCTCCTGATACAGCAGAACAAGGTGAGACTGGTAGTAAAACAACCCGGTTCCTTCATTGCCAGGCTTGTTAGCACTAAGCAAGCCCAGGAAGCTGTCCAGACTCAGTTTTCTTATTTGTATTGCAAAGGCAAACAAGATGATAAATTTTTCTCTAAAATTCTAAGTAGCTGTATTTAGAAAACTTGATAAAGTTGTAGCATTGGAGTTGGAGAAATTAGACTGATAGTAAATGGTGAGTTCATGGCCTCTACCTTCAAGTGTCTTTGGCATAGAATAGTGTTTTCTAATGTATGTGTTCCATAGGACAAAATGTTAAGGGATGTTATTTTAAAAAAAAAGTCCCAATGTCACCAAAGTCTGGGAAATTATGAGTTAGGCAAAGTCAAATACTTCTGCATTGCACAGCTTTTCAAATCCTTTAAGATGCTTATGTGCATGTGGAGTCTATAAGAGGGAGATAGAGTTTGCAGCATTTGTCAAGCTTATATGACCATAGAATCCTTTTCTAAAGCATCTTTCAGGACTAGTATCCAACAGAACATACCTAGGGGAAACAGGTATTTTTAAAAAGTCATATTGAATAGGATTGGCAAATAGCCTTTTGGCTTATCTAAACTTTCACCCTGATTAAGCAACAGTTAGTCCCACTCACGTAGGCATGCCCCTCCATGGTCCAAGACACACTGCTGGTAAACAACTAACTATTTTTTTTTCTTTTTTTTTTTTTTACTTTATTTAAGCTTTATTTAAACGTATGATGTAACCCCACCACCCTCACCCAACCCCTCTTCCCCCCACCCCCCTCAGTTTGTTTTATGACATTAAGAGTCTCTTTTGGTTTTTCTCCCTCCTGATCCCATCTTCTTTCATTTTTACTTTTCTTACCACCTTAACTCCCACCCCCGTTGCATCTCCACTTCTTCATATCAGGGAGATCATGTGGTAGTTGTCTTTCTCCAGTTGACTTATTTCGCTAAGCATAATACGCTCTAGTTCCATCCATGTCGTCGCAAATGGTAAGATTTCATTTCTTTTGATGGCTGCATAGTATTCCATCGTATATATATACCACATCTTCTTTATCCATTCATCTGTTGATGGACATCTAGGTTCTTTCCAACAACTAACTATTTTTAATGACAAACCTCTATGCTGGGTTGGGTAGGGATCATTATTTTGTGCTGAGATATTGAGAAGTTCCCATAGTTGAACCACTTTTTCCTCCCTCACAATCCTTTCTTTAGAAGTATGTTGAACATCCTCTTTTCAGGGACAAGATAGCAGTTATCACATCATATTTTTTGATGGTTGAAACTTGAGAATCAGAAAACAATTTAAATAAAACAAATTCATTCTAATGCATTTATTGGGTACCAATTATTTGTTGGTTACTATGCCTTGCTTTAGCATAACACATGAACTGCTTGATTTCAGTTCTCATGAGTTTGAAACACAGTTTACTTGTGAGTGGGAGGAGGGTAGAATAAATGGGCAGTTTAGTACAAAATGGTAAGAGTATAATTGAGGTATAAAAAGGTCACAGGAACCCAAAACAAGAACCATCTAGCCCAGGTCAGAGATCCTTAAGAAAGCCTCATAGAGAAGGCAATATGGATGAGTAGGATATTACCAAGTAGACATCATAGGGAGAGGCATTTCATATAGAAAGATAGTGTGTTCAGCCACATTGAAGTGAGAAGGAGCGTAAGACATAGCAAAGAGTTGGGTGTTAGCGGAACAGTTTTTTGCTAAGGAGATGAGACTGTGGAAAAAAGCAGGAGCAGATTATGAAGACCCAAATACAGAAGACAGGGGTTTGTTTTTTCTTCTATAGTTTATGGGAGAACTACTGATGAGTTTTAAGTGAATGAGTCATAGAACACATTTGAAAAGTTTTATTGAAAAGATTATAACTTTGGCAGTGATATGGGATCTGATTGGAAGTTTGAATGAAGGGTCCCAAGTCAGAGGTTGTTTACTGCAAATTTACCTAAGAAATATTTAGGACGTGAGCAAGGCAGTGGCATGGACTGCAACAAATCATACTCAAAACTAAAACTTCCCTTTAAATTGAATGAAATAAAAGAGCAAAACTTTAATATTCTTTGAAATTTCCATGGCCAAAATTGACAAAGTTCAACACCTCATTCTACATTAGTTACATGCTCAACCAATTTTATTTAAGTTAATATAGCTGAGATTATCAGGAGATTATCTGTAGTAGTATTTTTAACAGCCATACTTTGGGGCATTTTCACAGAGCATAAGGTGTTAATTTGAATACTATAAAACCATTGTCTACTGTGAAGTTCTTCTAACCCCATTCCTCTAACCCCAGGGTCTAGAATGCACTGAAATCTTGATAGAATCACAACCTGAGCTTACATATTCCTAGCAAACATGGTTCCTAAAAGGTTTTGGTGGGTAAAAACTATTTCCCCAAAGATATTGGAGCTGACTCACATTCTTCCTGGTCCAGAGGTTCAAAGGCCTGCACTATGATGAGTTGCCTTGGGCCTGTTTCCAAAAAAGGGGCACTAGAGTCATTGCTGATGCTGTTTTAAAGTTGGCTCAAACTTTCTTCATTGAATTTTCCACTTTACATCTGCCTTCTGACCAAATTCTCTGCTTAGAATATGCCTACAGAGAGATTACTTAGATCTTAGATTCTCAATAAAATCATTTTAAAAAAGAAAAGAATCCCCCAAAATTTCAATAATAAGCAATTAATGTAATTTAACTCATTTAGGAATCTGTACAGTCTGTGAAATGGGAACTATTATTCTCCTCATTTTATTTTTTAAAAATATTTTATTTTGGGGGGTGCCTGGGTGACTCAGTTGGTTAAGCCACTGCTTTCGGCTCAGGTCATGATCCTGAGTGCCGGGATCGAGTCCTGCATCAGGCTCCCAGCTCCGCAGGGAGTCTGCTTCTTGCTTTCACCTTTTCCCCTCTCATGCTTTCTCTTTGTCTCTCTCTCTCAAATAAATAAATAAAATATATTTTTAAAGATTTTATTTATTTATTTGAGAGAGACTGAGATAGTGCGAAACAGCACCAGTAGGAAGGAGGAAGGAGAAGCAGACTTGCTGCGGAGCAGGGAGCCTGACTTGGGGCTCCACTCCAGGACCCTGATATCATGACCTGAGCTGAAGGCAGAAGCTTAACTGACTGAGCCACCCAGGTACCCGCCCCCCTCATTTTATAGATGAGAAAAATTAGGTGCAAAGAAGTTAGTTAAATTACTTAAGGTAACATACCTAATAAATAGAAAATCTGGGTGTGAACCTAGAAGTCTAGCCCTGAGTCTGTGTGATTAAACACGATGGGTTTTGCACCCATCATGAAGCAGCAGGCCCATTGCTGTTCTGCCATGGAGAGAAAAATGTTGGTCCATCTCAAATGATCACCATAACTATCAGTTCAAAATATCAGTTTAACTGATAATTTCAAAGCAGGAATCTGCCAAGATGAATTGTAAAATACTATTTCGAAGTGATCACTTTCAACTTCTCAGAATATTTCTGGCCCAGATGGTCTCAGATGCCCAACAAATTATAAAGAGGCATTTCCTGAGAATTCAGATGACCTCCTCTGGGGCACTGACCTTCAAGAAAGGGAGCAATGTTTATCTCTGTAAGGAGATCTTGGATTCAAATATATATTAGGTTTTATTCTAAATACAATAATTGTATAATGTTTTAAGACATCAGATTATTTCATTGATTTAAGCATAAGACAGCAATTATTTCTTGAGAACCTAATGAAAGTCTGCTTGCATTTACATTTCTTTCTCAAGTATGTTGCAACAATAAAGCCACAAAATCAGAACCCAGAAAACAGTTATGAATGGGATAAGTATTGGGGGGAAATATATTTATTGTCAGGGGAAGGAAAAAGAGGCTTAAATACACACATATACACTCCTGGATTTTTTGGTGAGATAGTGACCTGTCACACATAATACCTAAGATAGCCACACATGTGGGCACACACACTCCTACCAATATAACAACCAATCTGCCTCTGTTACCCATAAGGGCAACTGAACTCTTCCACTCCAACTTATTTTGTTTAATCTAAAAATAATCTAAAAGATAACCCTAAACATAAAATCTTGCATAACATGTGGGTTCAGTGATTATTGAAATGAATGTTTACTTCAGGATTTGAATAAGAATTAGAGTCTGTGAAAAATAAAAGTACTATGGTTATAAGAATGATGGTATATGGGATTAAAAAAAGCAAAAAGATTCTTTTGATGAACCATTTCTAGCATGCATACACCTTATATTGAAGAAATTATTTGCTCAGAAAGTGGCAATTTCCATTTTAAATGCATCTGAGATTTCAACTATTTTTAGTGGTACAAAATTTTTACAACCTTTGACTCAGTACCTCCTACTAAATGCATCCTTTCAAAAGCATGAAATGTTGAAGGTCTGTCTATATTATTCAAACCAGCAATTAGAACCAGATGTTACTGCACTTTATATTTAGACACTACATTTCAATATCTAAAAAAGAAAGAATGCTCATGAAGGACAGAGAGAATAATTTATAAACGCAATTAAAGCATATTGTTTGGATTCCTTCTCACTAATTTACCTGATTGCAAAGTAAAATTAAATGAATTCATATTTAAATGCAAAACTGGGCCATTGAGTAATGAAATTTTTAAAACTGTGCATATAAGGAAAAGAAAATACCAGGTATACTATTGTTATGTCACATACACTTCTTTATCAATTTTATACCTTTACTATAAAGTCTTCCATCTTCTTTACAAGGCAGTCAAATTCTAGATACTGTGAGGTCTAAATTTATATTAACCTTAAAGAAAATGTATGGACTGGTTATAAAAGAGCAACTTGAAACTAACTGCATGCT